>JAQQZZ010098390.1:0-16734 GCA_030265115.1 Mopalia vespertina | reverse complement strand
TCACAAAACAAGAAGTGGTTATCCAGAAATTCTACAATTATGTTACCCCACTTCTAAATGTCGTTCAAAACTTATAAAAGGGATACCTTGTTTCCAGTCACATACAGCAAAATTATAGCACAAAATTGCCCTGCCTAACTAGTACGTCGTTTCCAAAATTTCCAAAGTATTTGGTGTCATTGATTGATTGATTTGTGTTTACGCCACATCCAGCGGTATTTCAGCTACGCTGTGGTGTGAACATATTGCTTATTTATTTATATATCCATATGTTATATTTGAATACAATTCCAATCAGTAGCACCCATTGGCATTCAACTCAAAAAAGAGACACAAATGAAATTAAAGGGGACATAAGTGTTAAGAATTTTAAATATGTCAATGTATTTAATGTTTTATTTTAGATCTAAACATTTTCAATATTGTGTTTAAAACTATATTACTAATAGTTATTTACAATCACTCGTACATTTTTTTAAAAATGTTATGATACACACAGATCCGTTAAAGGAGATTGGCCAGCAATGTTATCAAAATATTTGGAATTTGCATTTAAAAAAAAGCGAAAAAGTAAATGAATGTGTTAGAAAAGGTTAGATTTTTGAAAAAAATGTTATTTTTATTTTTGTTTCCTTTTTTGCTTTTCTTTTGAGCTCCGAAAAAGGGGGGGGGGGGGGGGCATAAACCGCCACAATAAAACAAATTTCTGCAAGTAAGTGTCCACAAATTGTACAAATAATCTAACAACAGCTGTGAAGATTGAGCATTTTTTATAATTAATATATAGACATGTATGCATGTTTCCACTGGGGGGGGTGCAAAGTGCGGGGGGGGGGGACACAAATCTACAGCGGCAAGATATCATAGCATAGTCCCGATGTATTTATACAGCTGTAATTTGCCTGGCCACGACCGCACAATTTACGCCACTTTAGCGAATATCACTACATTCAAAATGGTCCTGGTTTATGACCAAACGGGCTGTATGCAAGGCATGGAGGTAAGACGGTGACGGCTTTAATCAAATGTGGTTTATGTTGTTAATCCCGGGATTAAAGGAAATGATATTGATCGTAATTATTTCTGCAGTGTTCCCCAAAAAAAATTTTTTGTTCTGTTGTAAGTGTCAGGTTATTCTTTAAAATTCTACGGATTGGATAGATCATCTAACAGATAATGTTCAAAAAGAGTCTCCGGAATTAAACTTTGTGACCAAAATGTTCTTCTTAGAGAAACCATCGGCAGATTTTATTTGCATAATACAAGTCCGTGTAAACGTACAAATGTCCAAACTATAAATACAAACTGATTTAGAAATATATGGTGTTGAGAACTCTAAGATCTTAAGCTAGGTTATATTTGATGACGATGTAATTCTTGTGTGGGTGGAATAATAATGTAACAAAAACGAATAGCTGGTATAGGGTATATGGTGTAGAACTGATTCGAGGAACATTAACAGGTCTGATCTATTTGAAAAAATTATGTCATAAAATGAGACATGACATTTTTTCCATTAACCATTTCTATCCGTAGTTTGTGATTATCTGTAGCGAGGCTTGGTTTTCATTATATCTGTAACCCCACTATACACCCGCCATTCAATCAGGAGCTGTTTCTAGTGCATGTTATCTTGCATATATCTTTAATGTACAGAAAGACAATTTTGGTATACCTATTCATCAAGTCTAAGGTTGCTACAAGGCGCAGCTATAGTATCAGGAATTCCCAAAATTGAAATCTTGAACGGTGTTACTGTTATCCGTACATGTGAGCAGTTTGGTGTACTATGTACTGGCCGAGTCTCTCGAGGTGCCATGGAGCCTCACATTCCATTGTACTGACTGAATTGGGATCAAGTGTTTCCTCATACATTGGTATTAACTGGACACTTCAACCATTGTAGACTGTGAAGTGAGTGAGAAGGGCTTAGTGACAATATTCCAACACAGTTCTACTGGCACGGTCAGTGGGATCTATGTCCAGAAACTGCTCAACTTGAAGCACTCCCCCCAATGTGATGCTTACAACACTTACGAATAAAAACCCTGCAGAAACTCAATCGGAACCCAGGAATGTGCTAATATAGGTTTCCTGTCAAAAAACACCTTCAAGTTAAACAAATCTCAATTAAAGCGGTGAAAGAATACTGTACCAACATTTTAATAACCTATTTCCACGCATTCAACGGTGTTTTATGGCCATATACCACAGAGTTAAATTTCAAATAAAGATTATTTATTTACTCTTTCGGAAGATCATGCACGGACCAAAACCTCTACTCCTCATTACATAATGGGACATGTGTGCACTTATGTTTGTCAAGGCCAGAAAGGCAAAACAAAAGATTTCCCAAACCGTGGCTCTAATCAGACCCAAATTGCCGACGGTTTACTCCTAATTAACTTTATAGAGCTAAGCGGCTCTTAGCTGGACATGATAAATAATATCATAGATGGAGAGTTATTCAACAATAGTTTATCGACGAGCACCTGTTACAACTCTTTGAGCATTTAATCTATAAATTTCCTGTTACGGGACTGTAAAGTGTGTGTGTGTTTTTTTTACCTACAGGACATCTCATACCCAAGTCATTGTCCCCCATTTAGTTGCTACTTGAGGTCTACTTGTTGGGGCACAGTGTGTATGTTTGTTTTGTATCATGATATGCAACTATTAAGCAGAAAAAATTAAGAGATTTATTTGTGTGTTTGACTTCAACTTGTAGTACCGTAAGCCTAACATTAAAAGATCCATTTTGACGCACCTGCTCATACTACCTTTTAGATTGATAGAGTTTGCTTATGGTATAAGATTTCTTGCTAAAATTAGAAAGAACCGTGTTCTATTTGTCTCCCAGAAGAGTACGACGTTAAGGAAATATCCACCTACAGAACATGCTAACTGCAGTAACATAATATTCAATTCCCACATCTGGGATGCGTCAGAATCGTGTTGACAAAACATCGGTAAAACTTAATTGTTGTTTGTTCGGTTATAAAGTATGGCTCTAAATGCAGTTAGAAACTTTTTCTTTGTCAAAATGTCGACACAGCGCTGTTTATAAAATGGGAAATTGGTTTCTGTGAAAGACAATAAATAGAGAAATCCAATGATCTCTCGAGCTCAATAAACACGTGTTAATGACAACTTACCAAATCACACATCTTATCTCATAGACTGAAGGTCATGGAGGCTGCCTCCTAGATTGAACATCTACATTTCTGTTTGATTAAATAGAACATCAAGATGAGCAAAGGAAGAAACAATATTTGATTATCTGTACTTCATAAACTGAACAACCAACACAAATATAGACCAATTATTTAAAGATGTCTTCCAAGTCTTGTTGCTAATTCAAAATTGGAAACATCAATTTCATCGAGAGGCTACACCAGGTCTTGTTTTGTCTTTATCAAATACAAAGTGTTTATTCTGTTATCTGGAAATAAATTGAATTCTCCTTAATTTAACTGACCCCCTTAACACTTTACAGCCATAGATAGGAATATTTATACAGAGAATGTTGATGAGAGACAGTAAACAATGCCCATGGATAAACCACCAGCATCGTTAACACCACCTTTTGTCTTAACAACCCGCCTTTTACATATAACCCTAAGCAATGCCATTTCAGCAGATTTGTTTGGTCTTGGTAAAAAAGAAATAAGCTTAATCCAATCACGCAAATGTAAAACTGTATGTGAAATCAGTTGAGTGTTTCGAGTCAAGCTATCGAATCCATGATGCTGTGCCAAGTCCGTTAGAAATGTTCCTTAATCTAGAAGCTAGTTGGAGGCCAAGTCTCCGTTTCACCGCGTGTTTTTGACAGTCCAGAGTGGCTAACACCCCAGGAACTGCTTTGAGTGCTTGTTCGCCATTAAAGGAAGCCAGGAACTAGTGAGGAGCGACCTTCCCTGGCTTTAGCTCACCGCCTCTAGACACTATTCATAATGGGAATCTGTGTGTATTAATGATGACGATATGGCGGTCATAAAAACACATTATGGTGCTGGAATTAACAAGTGAAGGAAGCACATCTGAGGGTGACAGCCCATTTTCATCAAGAGAAAATTAATTAAAAACTGACATGAAAGTTAAAGCTGATCTTATTCTTCCACAGTTACGTATTTAACCTTATTATTTTTTCTCTGGCTATGTTAGTGGGTTTAAACTAATCCGCGGACTTACGTCCAAAGGAGTGATCTGGACACAGTGTCTAACGTCATTAGGATTTAGTGAAGTGCCGATTGAGATTATGTTAAATAGGTTGCAACAATCCCGCCTACTCTACATCAACAGCTACACGACTAATCGGTGGTTAGCTTTGGTGATGGGGCGTTACAGGAAGCCTCTTGATGGGGAGTGGTGGATGGGCGAGTCACAGGCCGACTAGCCAGCCCTCCTCGACCGCCCAGCCAGCGGAACATCGCGGTGCTTACTGTCCCCTTTAGATCAATATATATCCGCGTTAAAGACTCATGACTGGGCTATGATTTTTATTGGTTCATCCAATGAGCAAACGCAGACATTGTTAACTTAATGGTATAAACTAACCAGTCATAGGATTTGTCTATCAGTGTCGATGATAAGCTAGTTAGAGAGGCAATAACCCGCTCATTTCAACTGTTCCCCAGCTACTGGACATCACCATGAAAACTATCAATACTTAATTCAAATTAACCGGATACGATTTATTTTACTGATAACTTCTATAGAAGGCGGATATATTCATCCATCTAATGTTGGAATTGAGTTAAATAACTAGATTACAGTCGAACACTTTTGGAGAGTTAAGCCATGAATATGTTTCCTAACATACTAACCCCGTCACCTTTGTACCAGAGTATGTTCCGGACAGGCTCCTTGGGGCAGCCACCAAACACTGCTTCCACATCCTTTTTGGTAGAGAATCTATTACGCGACCGTTCTTCCAGTCTGGTGGCTCGACCTATCCCAGCCACCGCCGCCGTTGTTTCCAGTTCTTTGTCACACCGGGCCACTGACAACCCTCCAATACACTCCAGTACAGCCACCACCACCCCATACCTGAAGTTTGGAATGAACGCTATTCTCTCACCAGATACGCCATCTAAAACCGGTAAGTCGATCCGTCATATGTTTTAAATTTAATTTACATCTGCATCTAACAGAAGTTCAATGTCAAACAAAATGCCACAATTTACAAATCGATGGAAGGACACAAAGTAAATAACCTGTAAAGACAAATTAAAAAATCTGTCAAATTTACGTCAAACCGTCAATATGATAAGACAAGAAATATCGATTTGTGCAGATAAACTTTAAGCTGCTCCCAAAGAATGATTATAGCTCTTCTTCTCTTTAGCATTGTAGCAAAATAGATCAACTCATGTGCATGTGTTTGTGTTAGGATAAAGGAGTAGACCCTTAAGCTGTCTATGTACAGAATATCTTTGTCTTGTAAATCAGTGTTGTAGAATAACAAAATATAAGCCAAAGAGAAGTCACGTAAAAGTTAAAAAAAACATACATGTCGATATGTAAAGTATTGCTGTATTCAATATGTATGCAGTTTTCTTGTATAAATTAGGAAAATTTTATTGATCGTTTGATTTGGGTCCATTTGTTATATAGATCACTCACTCAATCAATCAATCAATCACGTATTTTCCAAGACTTATTGGGGGAACCGTACCATGTTATCTTAAAAACAATAGTCCTACAGTTCTACCAGTGCACGTGATATTTGAAACGGGAACTAAACTTGTTAATTGGTTGGAGAGACCATTTCGTAATTGCAAAACTCTTCTCAAATATTAGGTCACATGTTTAAGTTATTTACCTTTATATATCATATTTGTCTTTCAGCAAATTTCGTTACCGTGGGGAACATTTTTGATTGCAAGATTTATTCAACATCATGTTTCCTTTTTCTTTCAGGTATAACTTTCAACGGTTCATCGGCCATATCATACGGCCAGTCAATAGCAAGTCTGGCTGGAGTCTGTGGGAGTAAGGCCTGTGGGAATCTATCTCCTCACGGGCTCCACTGTCTATCCTGTACACCCCGACCCCACGGGTTCTATGACGGGACGCTTCCAACCATCGTCAGGCACCCGTATTTCTCTGGTTCGTATCTTACCACACACTTAGCCTCGTAGCATCTTAACATAGCTGATCAACTGCAGTCTGACATTGCAGCGAAGCTTTTAATAATCGTATCTTTGGTCATCTCTTGATTCGTCCAACAGACACAAAGTTGTATTCTCGGTTAAAGTCATCCAGTATTTAAATCGTATTGCCTTTTAAATCGTCAAGGGTTAGTCACCTCCGTACTGCTCTTCGTTAGATATTTTGTCTTTCCGCTAATTTAAGTTTTTGAGTATATTTAAGTATACGACCATTTAAGAGAATACAAGTTTTGATAAATTAAATTGAGAATAGCTTCATTTTCGTAATTTCGCGTCGTGATTTCAATCATGATGATAATGCTGAGACTTTTTTCAATTAATTGTAAATTGTTTAATTAATAATCGTATCTTTGGCCATTTGTGGATTCATCCAAAGTTGTATTCCTAGTATAAGTCATCTAGTTTTAAATCGTATTGCCTTTGAGAGGCAAGGGTTAGCAGCCTCCGTACGAGGTCTATTTATCCTTTAATGCGATTTCAAATACATTTGTTAATTTTAATTCATCCACTGATATAATCAGCCAGGTATGAATCCCCCCCCTCCTTTCCGGGTGTTATGTGCATATCTGGAATATTATGTCATTTTATTCAGTTTGGCTTTTTGTTTATAAACGTGTGGTGGCTGAGAGTCGTTTTGAGCAACGTCTGACCCAGGTATACACCAGATATTGTTTTGTTAGAGCTCGTACAGTCTGTGTTTGAGCACTGATAGGGACACTAATTGTGCAGGGCCAGCTGTGTGTGACAACTTTCAACAATTATGGGCAAGGGCTTCCCCCAGTCCACACACAACCCTATCATATATTCATAGCCGACAACAGTTGGTTATGAATATAATATCGAAATTCAATTAGTTTATGTTTCACTGGCACAGAAAAAAACCCCAGCTAACAGCCGACGTGATTTGGCTATGTTAGTCAGGATATATATACACAAATATCTCATAACTTTCAGTGGATTATCGATTAACTAAAACTTGTCACCACGCAGTTATTCGATAATATATGTAGTAATTGTACCCATAACAGGCATTGCAAATGTCGACGTATGTAATTCTATCCTATAACATAACATAGCAATAGAACAAACGTGAAATTTTAACATGTGTTCAATTGTGTATGCCATAATACTATCTGCGCATGAGTTTTTATGAAATAGTTTGAAAAAATGAGAAAACTGTCAGGATGTCCTGAGGAAGCAGTTGAGTTGAGACCTTGGTCTAACCTTGTCCATACCTTTACAACTGTCCCACCGTACTCCTTAAACCAAATGTTTGACGGACAATTCTATTATTTTAATGAATGGGGAAAATCGGCTAATCTGGTCCTATTCCCCCACAGTAAGGATTCTCTATGTGTTTGTGGATAGTGTGAAGAATGGTGCCCTTTTTATTTCCCCGCTGGGCAACAGGTTTGTTTAAGATATATGTGAATGGGTGAAATGTGCGGCCAGAGGTGGCCGGGTCTGTGAAACCAGCTGTCGTGAGACAAAGCCCCCTCTCCACACATACATTGACATCAATAGAAGATAAAGAAAATCTCTCGCACAACCGCATTAATTTTTCTCTATAATCTACAAAATACTTTAATATACTGTGTGCTTAATCTTTTATAATGCTTATATATTAATGGGATAATTTGGGTGATATTGAGGGTGTCTTTCTTGTCGCTTGACCGGCTTGTTTCTCCCTGACAGCCTTGATGAGTTTACACCGGACGTCAGTCGTGCTATGACGGCTCAATACTACACCCAGTCACCTGTAACATTTGAAATTGATATAGACGCGTGTTAAAAAGACTCTACATCCGAATGAGCTACAATAGAGGGAACTCAGTAATTCAAACCAATCACATGCACACTGACATTTTAATAGGAGAATCAGTTATCGGATAAACTGGCGAGCGTAAGATTTGATCACAGGCTAATTGCGCCTCAGACCAGATGCCACCAAATGTATCACCGCATCCCTAACATTGCTGAAGGCCTATAGTGATTGGCATTTTACAACCTCGAAGCTTTCGCGGAAAAATATACACTAGTAAGTGTATATGCGAGCGTATCAGTGATAGAAACACTATTGTGTGTGCATATGTATGTATAATAAAATGATGTAGATAATTTGAGAGATATTGCTAAAAGCTTATAACCTGAAAGGTTCTTGTATCGGTATATCTCCTACATGTGTGCAGGACAAAGGGTACGAAAAGGTGAATGATGCTTAATGTCAGGTACAAAAAAACAGAATCAATTCCGAGTGGCTGAGTGGTATTCTGTTAATATTTAGCTTTTTATTTCGCATTTAGGATTTGTCGATAAAACTAAATAACTAAAATTTCAGATGATTTATCCAGAGTGAAAGATCAAATCTCTCAGTAGATTGTCTACCATTAAAATATAGCCCATATGTTCTTTACCTACTGGCGTAGTCCTGTTTGTTAATATCATGATCACTTAATTTACCCCACTCAAGCCCACGCATGTAACGATGTATCGTAATAATACAAAGATGGACAAATAAAGACATTTTTATCGCAGAAAAGTTAAACGTTGTTAAGTTAATAATATCAACAAAAAACTGAAGAGGGACTTTATAACTAATCATTCGGCTAATCTCGCAGGCTGTTAGTGGCTGAAATGTCCTTCCCATCCTCGAATACGAAATGCACCAACCATTAACCGTTTAAGAAAAACTTATACCTCCACGCTGGTTCAACATCTGAGCTATATCGGCAATATGTATATCGAATTGGGTTTCGGGGGTCTTTTTTGTATCTTACAAACAATTTGGAAACAATGTTTAATCATTTTGCCACTGAATAATCAAATTGTAAATAACGATATTTTCAAACTATGTTACCTTTATTGGTGAATAAACAAACAAAGCTTACAGATAGTATTCGACTATTCCGTGATATGTTTTCACTATGTCGGCGGTGTATTTTATATGATTCCTCTGAAATGCTCGTGTGGTTTTTAATGATAAACATGCAGCTCACCTTTTACTAGTTTGTCAGATTTTCCAAAGTTTAAGGCCATTCATGATTTATAAAATTCGGAATCACACATTCTAGGGTGACATGACCACTACTAGCTGGGACCAATATAAGAATATATTGGTTTTGAAAATTCAAACAGACTGATTATTACACTGAATGGGTACATTCTTTTACAAAATATATCTTTACCAGATACCCGTACCAATTGTCACTGGCTGTTTGTTGTCAACGGGACGTTATAGTTCTGTACACTCGGACAAAGCGTGAGATGTGTTTGTTCCCCTTAAATAAATTAGCATTTTCCTCACTGATAATTATCACCAAAAAAAGTTACATCTCCCTGGAAATTCCAAGATTCTTGACAATGGTTTTTTCCCCCTCAAAATATACCGAAATGTCGAACCCCGCTGCACTTATGTGTATACATCATTCATTGAGTCAGATTTGAGTCAAACAAGAATGATGTGTTCTGATAAAAAAAAAAAGGGATATATATTCAAGCGTTAGTTTCACTAAAGAATGTATTGTCTTCTGATTATATTAGTCGTGTATCTTTGACATTTGTGATATGATGCTTTCCTGTGGGTACTGATTGTTGTGAGGGATATTCTCTGTCGATAACCGCGAAAATAGCGTACTACACTTGATCAATTATCACCACTTAATTTAGAAAGTTCATAATGATAAACCTTTTTAAACCAACCAAGTTATTAACTTTTTTATTGAATAAATCAGTTGCTTTCACTTGTAGTTGATATTTCTTGAGTTCGCGTATGTACATGTATGAGTTTTTTATTCGGTCTAGTCTATTGAAGATGCATTTCCAATATCAGAATATTTTTACCTGTATAAATTGTTATGTTGATATTGGTCGGTCATTTAATACTTATATTTACCAACTTATATGCATACTTAATGTTTTTTTAAAATGTTACAAAATGAACACAGTGAATCTGGTATATATGCTGCAAGGGAGACACACGTAAACACATAATCTAATCGATCGGACTTGTCTTTTCTTGCAGCGTCCTCACTTCTCCCATTACCGAATGCGTTTTCCTTTCTGAATAATATGCGAGGAAAGCCGAGGAGAGGTATGCTTAGGCGGGCTGTTTTCTCGGATGCACAGAGGAAAGGACTGGAAAAAATGTTTCAGAAACAGAAATATATCAGTAAACCCGACCGGAAGAAACTGGCAGCTAAACTAGGACTTAAAGATTCCCAGGTAAGACATGCAATATTTACCTCTTTTGGGGAATTAAAATCAGCTATTTTGCTCAATGCACGAAGCGTTTATGTTTTATTTCAGTATTAACACCCATGTAAATACTATAATTTTGGAATTTGGTAATACATCGTGTGTACAGCACAACTGTATAGAGAAAAATTGAAAAACTTTCGTACAGGAATCAAGACTTCTTATCAAAATACCCAAAAATGTAGTTGAAACTCATATTTCGCAGTTCTGCCAACAGCGCACGGAGTGAGTTATTACTCAGTGATTATCGGCCTTTATCTGATTGATTTCGGATTGGGTTTACGACTGTAGGCGTTTGTGAGTCATATATAGAGTTTTCATAACCAATTTCATGCATTAACAAAAAATTGCGATTACCATGTAAAATGGGACGAGAAGATGTTAGGAAAATTGGTGACAGCAGTTTGTGATTAACGTCCCGGGTTGATTGGCACCAATTAGGAGGAATAGTGCATCTACATGGGAGATGCGTGACATGTCCCATATCATGGGAGACAACAAAGTAGTGACTGTAAATAACACTTGTTATTCTGCCACAGATTGTCCATTACATATGCCGGTAGGTGGGAGGCACCAAAGAACCTGCCCACAGATACCAGGCACATCCTCAAATAGTCTTGAGTGTATTTTGGTTGTTTTGGTAGAGACACGCCGGGAAGAATCCCTCATAAAAACAGACAATCTGTTATGGGGGACTGATCACGGCTATCTTACAGACGACTTGCCGGCTAACAACTCACGCAAATATTGTTTTAATCACAGAAAAGGGCTTGCAACTGAAACAGATGAAGATACAGAGACGTGCTCAAAAACAATAACATCCCGCTTGCTTTTGTTTACTTACGATATAACATATTTAGAATATGACATTTAAAAAAATTGTACAGATATCTTCATCTTTTTAAACCGTCACTGTTCATCAACAAATAGGTCCCTTAAGAAAAGGTGTACAAAATACCACTTTATCTGATTGTCATACACACATTAATATCAACTTATACGCAACATACGCTAATGCTCTTCATCCAGGTTTCCAGGGAAGTAGATTTTATTTTCATTTCCAAAATTAATAGGTCTATATCTTTAACGCGGGTGGTTGGAGGGAGCTTCAAGTTGACCTGATGCTTTCTGAACTAAAGAGGAACAAGGAAGCCGTATGTTTGTGATGTCTTTGTATTGTCTTGTGAATGTCCTGTATTTGTCCTGTGATGTTTTTGTTTGTTGTCAGTGGTGTCGGGGGTGGTTTCCTTCACCCATTGGGCTGGCACCGCCGTCATGTGAGTGAAATAAGCTTAACTACGGTGTTAAACCTCAATCAATCAAACAAACAAACAAACTATATCTTTAACGAGAAAAATAACTTTTCTGAATCAGTCTCAAATCAATCATTCTTACAATTCCACATACCTTGAGCGACAGTCCGATTTTCATCAAATCCCGACGTGAACCAAAAAACTTTATCACAATATATATTTTTTTTACACCTCTAAGTGATGTCTCTTATATACACATTGGCATTTTAACTCCCTCGTGAGTGGAATAATCTTATGAAAATGACTCTTGAATCAATATCTCTTTTCAAACTGACTGATCATCTACTTCTAGCAGGAGACTATCGTACAACAGTATTTCTCTTCGTCATGTCTGTGCGTCAGGTTCAGTCATAAACCAAATACTGTAAGACCAAATATATATCTCATGTCAAATTGTTGATTTCTGATTTTTCAAAAGCACGCCATGTGGCATAAAACAAATCATGACGTTGTATGATTTCTGTCGATGCCGTGCGACATAGTAAAGTAATGTTGCAAGCTGGAGCGTGGGACATGACATTTATTCCGCTGCAAGTCAAAGTTTTCCCTCTTCGCTCACCAGAGTGCATTCTTCAGTTTAGCAGATGTCTATTTCATTACGGGAAAATGTTCCCTTGTAAAGAACCGTTTGATATAAAGTGTAACTATTCTATTTCACCGAGAGATGATTACCACTGATAAAACTGTCCTAAACACTGGAACGAGTATAAAACTAGTATAACAGAACAAGTATAGGCTACTGCATGTTTGATAATGGAACATCGTGATCGAATTGGCAACTCTCGACAAATAATGTCCATCTAGCTGACAAGTCATGATGTAACATAGGTTACTCGAACATGCTCTGTTTGTTTAGTATCCACCTGTAACATAGGCTACTCGAACATGCTCTGTTTGTTTAGTATCCACTGTTTAGCAAATTCATCTATTTCGCTAATCAAGTTCCCGCGACATCACATACATTACTGTAGGCCTATCAACTTTTGTCAAATGCTTATATTTTCATCAAAGTCCAGTATAGACCACATCGTTGATAGTGTTGGTCTTTAGGTTTACAAAAAAATGTTAGTGATAAAGTTTATTTTTTCAGAACATTGCTTTTATGAAATAAGCGTTTGGGGTTTATCGTTCGCCGCAATAGTTAACATAAAAAGGTATGCACAAGTAAAATTTTCCAATGGGCGCTGAAGAACAACCGGACGGAGTTCTTTTGTAAATCACCATGCACACAAGGTTAAGTCTATAGTTGGTCATCTCCTCTACCCAAGAGTTTTATTCCGAGCTACTCTGCATTACAACCCTTGGTCGATTAATCACATATAAATAGAATTACAGCTACGCCCCTGGCGGATAAAATGACCAAGTTTCAAGTTAAAGCGCTGATAACATATGTTGGATGTTATACCTGGGATTACAATATACATATATATTGTAATCCCAGAATATATTCTAGTTTTGACAATTAGTTTAACTTTGTAAAGCACTATTGACGTATATATGGAGAGTGGGTGTCTGTAAGGGTGGGTACATATGCAATACTCTCATTGAGTTCGTTGAATACCCCGAACATATCCATTCTTGGACAACACTTCCCACTTTCATTATTGACTATCGCTCTAATTTTTATTAGCGGAGTCCTCTCGTACCACAACATCTGATTGGATGCGTAGAAGTTCCCAAGCATCCAATCAATCTCTTGGACAATCCGCCAAGGGTTGTAATGCAGAGAAGCTCGGAATAAAACTCTTGGCTAGTGAAGATGTTAGTTGGTTACAGTGTCTAAAATTCTGTCCTAACCATGTATTTTATTAATATTAGACCGATTCACTGATTTATTCGACTCAATATGTTTTGTGCTGAGATCATCATTTTGTTTTAATTTTCTTCTGTAGGTAAAAATTTGGTTTCAAAACAGACGGATGAAATGGAGGAATTCAAAAGAACGCGAACTTCTATCATCAGGTGGATCACGTGAGTCTACTCTACCCAATAAGAGCAATCCAAATCCAGATTTAAGTGACGTCAGTGATGACCAAAAAGATGTTGGCGATGATGCGTCTGAATACGTCACAGATGCTGATCGTGGTGAATCTTCCAGAGACGGCGAAATATTGTCAAATGAAAGACTGTCTGAGAGAGAAGAGGGGGAAATGGATGTTCACCGGATATTATCAGACAGCGATGACGAGGAAATAAGTGTTTCTTGAAAGTGTTTATAAAAAGTGTTATGACATTCTTCCTGAAAAACAGTTTGGAAAAAACACAGGATATATAACGTTAAGACACAATTTAATTTATGAGTTATTAACTTATATGTATTTTACATATATACGGCTCCGATGAAGTGAACAGTTCCTGTGGCTCTCTTGTTATTCAAGGAGCCAATCAGATTAAATGGAGAATAGAACAGTACACGTGATGAAACACCAACGAATCACATGAGTATGGAGTAACAGCCAGGGGTGTTCATTGTATATTATAAAACATGCAACGAATGTGGAGTTAAGGGAAGAATTGACAAATTAGTAATTGAATGGATAGTTAAGAGAGAAAGTGACTAGGTAGCAATTTTGAAAGCTACTGACAAATAAACAACTTAAAGAAAAAGCAACGAATGGCCAGTAGAGAGTGTCGAAGGCTAAGTAATGTAATGAATGGCAAATGGGTATGAGCAGGAGAGGGAGGGGAGAATGGTTTGTACATGAATCAGCGAGTGGCAAGTAGGTAAGGAGGGACGAATGGGCTACACGATGGACGAATGGTAAATTATGGGAGCGAGTGACAATGAGAAGTGCGGTGTAACAACGAGCAATAAAAGAATCAACTGTATGGGTAATGCTCAAAAAGTGAACCAAAGAGTTAATGAGTATATCAGAAAAAAAGGACTGAATAAAGAGAAAATAAAAATATGATTTAGTGCTAATAATAATAATGATCGCAAAACTTCGGACTTCCATTCCACTTGAAACTTGTTGACCTATTTATTTATGGCTAGTCGTAAGAAGTTTTAGAATATTCTAACAAATTATATAGTCTTCCTCTATGTATTGTTACGGTCAGAATGAAATGTATTCTATAATGTACCAAAGTATTGTATGGATACTATTTATAATGGCTTTCTTGGCATAATAGTAAATTAGGTATATGCAAGAGGTTTAATCAACCAATATATTAAATCAAATGTACCCGAAAGTTATGAAGCCATATACAACTAACGCTGGTGCGTCCCTCCTATAGTGTATTTTAATCTGGTTTGTTTTGTCTTTGTACATTATTAGCTTCAGTCGAATTTATTTTGTTTATTTTTGTCACTGAAAAAAACCTGTTTAATATAATTGAATACAAAATATGTAATAAAAACAATTGATTGTTAAATACTTTTGATGTTTTCTTTTTAAATTTCCGTATGAGCGAACATATATTGAAATGTGTGGGTTTTTAAATTTTTTTAAAAGCCGTTTCTCATTTTAATATAACGCATCTAAAATTCGATAGTCCTTCAAAAAACAGAGGAAAAAAACCCAACTGGCCTTGAGTTTCTGTATCGATACGTTATTTAACACTGTAATCTAGTCTGTACGATTGGTGACATTGATTTCGACCGTTAGAGTCTTGATATATCGAACAGCGTACAGTAACTGTAGCGATGTAAAAACACTAAAAATTTAAACGGGAATCGAACCCACACCCACCAGAGTAAGGCACGGAATCGCCAGCAGTAAATATCGGCCACATAGAAGACTCAGCCACCCGGCCTGCTAATAGTGGTATAGGTGGACAACATTTACTGCTGGCGATTCGGTGCCTAACTTTGAGGGTTGTGGGTTCGATTATTGCTTTCAGCCTACAATATGTTCTGAACTAGAATCTGTTCAAACTAAGAAAATGTTATCCCAAAATAACGAAAACACTGTTTATATTCACTTTATAAAAGACACAAAAGTCATTTCAGATTTGTTTTTCTTTTAAGATTTGTTTTTCTAACACATGGCAAACAGCTGAAATCTATGAGGACATATTCATCCCAGCACTATTTCGTCTGCACAAAAACATGAACTTGTATAGAGAGCGATTCCCACTGATCGTTCTTGCTACTTTTTCCATTTAACTTCCGTTAAAGTTTCGTAAATAAGTACAATAATTTCATCCTTCTGGTTAATTGATTCCTCACGGTTTGTTCCTGACGATTTGGCTAAAACAAAGGGTGATTTTCAAACACAAAAATAGTCTATTAAGGTTATAAACTTTCAGATTTGTTTCGTTTAATTCTTTTAATTCAGTTGACTTTCATTGAAAACCTATATATATCCCCTTGTCATACACAGCCTAACGTCCACATTTCTGACAATTTCTGGCCGTCAAACCTCCAGGATATATGGTATAGTCTGCGTTGAAAAGCGAGATGACATTTGATGGTTAGAAAATGGCTGTAAAAGGCCGGCGATTTTCGACCAGATGTATTGTATTCCCCACATGCCAATTTAGACATATAATATCACGGCTTTTATTGACGACGGTCTTCGGACTGAATCACCACCACTTCATGTTTTTTCTCTGTTAAATTTAAAATCATTTGAGATTACTTGTGGGACGATATTGTTCCCTAACGGAGAAACTGTTCTATGATAACAACAAAAATGTCTCTATGATACAAGCGAGTTTTGTATATAAGGCACATCCACTTCCGTGCTAGATACAGTAGAAAGGGATAAGGAACATCTCTTCCCTAAGAATCAACGATCCGTGAATGTGTTACTCGGCTTGTGCATAAAATCGTTTACTTTTCAGGCTTTCTTTAAATTTTTTTTTAGGAAAGCACATGATTTTTGTTGTCGTTTCACACTGTATAACTAATATCCATTCGAAAGAAACCCATTTCCAATAAACATAATCGCTGTGTGGGTTCTTAGCTTTTACGTTCACAAAACCGGTTACTTTCGCAACACAAAGCAAACTGCGGAGCCGCCATCTTGGCTGTATCGCTGTTATCATGA
>JAQQZZ010098379.1:0-16739 GCA_030265115.1 Mopalia vespertina | reverse complement strand
GCTAAGTTTTCCTGCACTCTGGTTGGTCAGTCAGTTTTGAACTATCCAATGATAGATCAGTGAAGTCTGCTGTACACGGAATTTGAAGATTCAAGTGGTTCCGGTGTTCCTCTTTAATGGATAATAACTAGAGTTATGATCGGGTTAGGAACATCATACTGTTTGTATTGCATTTGACAGACAAATGTTTACTTCTGTAGAAAACACGATGTTTTGGTGGTCTTGTCCTTTAACCGCATCGGGGCTCCGTCTCAGACGAAAGTTTCGTTGTTTGGAGATTGCCTTAATATGACCAGGCTTCACAGATCTTGAAACAGCTCTGATTTTCGCAATATCGATTTAAAAAATAAATTAACCATCATTTAAGACTATTCCACAAACTTCATTAGTCGAAATTATAAACATATAGGTTATAATTAACTTATCTGACGACCTCTGTCAAGAGACGTTTAACACCAATAAACTTTCTTGTGTGCTTGTTGAATGGTGATTTTGCGCCGTACTAAAAGTTATTTCACTCATATAAAAGCCTGCCAGACCAATAGGTGAAGGAAATCCCCCACGACGCCACAGGTATCTAACAGAGATAAGACAGCACAATCGCTGAACGCAATACAAATACATTACAGAGCAAAGACGTGAAACAAATGCTACACTGATTGTTCTGTCCAGTGTTGAATTGTTACCTGTGGAGTTAAGGGTTGTTTCCGGAACCGATTTGGCTGACACGCCCTCGTGTGAGTGGAATAACCGTAAGTATATATATAGAGAAAACTCCAAGCAAAACTTATTTTGGCGATGCGTCTTTTGAGGCTGGTATATAACTACACTGCAGCCATGCATTTTTCTGCTTTAAGAAGGTATTTCCTAAAGGACGTAAGGACCTATAGTAACACGAATATATCTGAAGACAAAGAACATCCATAGATCAGATAAAACGCTATGATGTAAGATAACATTGAGTCACCTTTCCACTCAATCAAACCCGGGTGCATAGAACTCTAAGTGAAGTGACAAGTGGACCATTGTCGGTTGATTCATTCGTTAATGGACGATGCCGCTCGGTACCTTTTAAAGCCTGGGAACAATATTCGGTTCATTGGCTGAATATCTGAGTTACTGTAAAGCAAGGTGCTACCATTGTTGAAATTGAATCCATTTTAAGCAGAATAAAAGCGACATTAAGTCCTCGAAATACAATATAAAGAGTAAATGAGCGACCCATTTGTATCGCAATTTTGGAATATAAAGATTCCGCAGGTAACAGATTAAAGTAGCAACACTTTAAAAGTAATGGACCGAAAATGTCAGCTTGTAAACGCAGATAAAAGGCTACAACAGTAAATTTTAAAAAATGGTCGTTCTGCCGCGAGCCTCTGTAGCTCAGTTGATCAGACTGCTGGAGTCGAGTATATAGCGGTTCTTATTCCGGTGGAAGCAAGTGAAACGTTCTTTCTCTACATTTTACAAAAATATAAATGTTTATTAATGGAAAAGTATTTATAGCTCTATATATATTTTGAATAAATGTAGCTCTATATATTTTGAATAATTATTTATATTTACCAGGTGGCGGCATGTAATGTCTCTTTCTCTACGTTTATAAAAACAATGTGAGATTTGCGCGGATGAAATTAAGAGTTAAGTGTAACACAAAATGGTACTACAAAATAACTTAAGACAAAAAAAGTAACATAAAACTTGTAAAGTATATATACAATAGTACTGGCTATACATGGATAAAACATTTTACGATTCTGGGTTTGTATATAGAATTATGAACTATTTTTCTAATTTGTTTGTTTGATTGATAGGTTGTTAACGCCATACTCAACGGTCCATTTTACATGGTTCCTTGTGTAGATATACGGTGGAAAACCGGGCGGTAACCTCTTCAAAACCACCTCCGCGATTCCATACTATATGTGACTCTCATATACGAGCTATTTCGCAACTGCCGTTTTCATTATATATAAGATAACATTACACATTAATGAAGCGCGCGAAATGTGAGTAACATATCTATCCATCTACACTAATGGCACCTACAATAAATGCTTTCAAATATTCATTCGCCTGTCAAGTTTTGACAGCTTTTTACAGTACTGATCTAATCAAGATACTGCATTGTTTGACAATAATTTTCTGACAAAAGTTAACAATTTCGGGCTTACAGATTAGCAGACTAATCAATAACACTGCACTCTTCTTGTAAAACATCACACATAAACTAATTCGAACTGGGATATATATGCTTGTATAGAAAACAATGCTAGAGCGATAGATGTTGAATGCTTTGTCGCATTTGTTCATCGATTTCTTATTTACGAGTTTATGCGATGCTTTGACGAGCTTTCCGTGAAAACGGGCAAATGTATCGAAACGGATAGAATTTTAATTTTTAATTATTTGCGTTTTGTTTACCTGTTAAAGAATTCCATTTGGAAAAATGTCATATCGCCGACCAATTATCTCCCTCAATGGATGCCCAATTGTTGTTTTGATCCGCTTTGAGGGAATAAAGGTGTTTGCTAATTGGACAGTTACTTAGCTGAATTCTGTCCAATTTGCAGATTTTATTTACAAGTTTGCTAATTGACCACTCGACCTATCGCCATTCTGATACCTGTATTATGATATACGCAATGCGATGAGTGACGAGATTAAGTGGAGTATTGTCCCTTTACCCTCTATATATTATTTAATCTAACTTTCATCTTGAGCGTCATAGCTCGACTAGGAAACAAATAAGTGGATTGAAGTCTAGTTGCTCTTGTTCACAACACAATGGAGGCGAGATTTTGAGCACATGTCCAAGCGGTATATTAACAAAACAGTCCTTGCGAGTCCGAATAGCGGCTTGGGAACAATATATCCCACTCGGTAACGCCTTTTAATTCAACATAAATGTTAAACGAAGCCATTAGTGCTTCTCAAAGGGCAAGAAAAGCCTTTGTTGGTTATTGACGAAAAAATGAGAGAATAAGAAAATAAAGCGTAAATTTATAAATGTATAGAGAAAGAATTTTTCGAAAATGTTTATAGCAGTAAAAGTTAGCATCATATTGCAGTATTAAATATGTTTTGTTATAATTAAAAACAAACTTTCATTACTTACTTGTCGTTATTATAAACTTTAAGTGCATCATGCTTTCTCATGGTGCGATTTGTAGTAACGATGTCAAGGGCTTCCCCTTATTCGTGGAGTTTTCATTGGTCGACGGCTGTGTACTTTTTTAATCGACCAATAAAAATGATGCAAATAAGGGGAATCACCTCAAGTCTCAACCACAAATCGTACCGTGAGAATTGGGCGAGTTCATGGGTGAAAATTCTCGTTGCATGCATGCACTCGTCCTGCTGGAGCTAAGGGGCAATATGGTGCCCATTTATTGGTGGTAACTGGCAATGTACATTTAATATATTTCGTCTAAATCTCGGCGTTGTTTCGTTAAGATCAAAGCTGATGATCACGCCATATTTTATTCCCCCAAACTATCGGAGCAGGAACAAATATGCTACTGATTTAATGAATATTATTCAATAAAATCCGCGGGCGAGTATACCTGGCCTATTTTGTGAGGTACTTGCGCTGTAACATACATTTTACTTACGCGTAATTGCATTTTTTAAGACAGGAAAAATTAACAAACTTCTTCGATCATCCAGCGAGACTGTCAACATGAGTTCTGTATCTCTGAAATATCACATCATATAGCCTTATCTAGCGATACAAAGTTTGAGTGAACAAAACTGTGTAATTTCAATTGTATGCACCAGCCGTCTTTTAGATGTTCATACTGTCCAAAAATTGTTTAGTACACGGAAATTCGGAGACATTTTATTTATCAAACGCTATCTTCAATCGCCCAGTAGCCTCAGTAAAATGTGGAAATATCCAAAAAGATCCGATGCAGAGCGATGACACATTTCAGGGCGTTTAAACTCTGCTGCTATATTACTACCAACACCATTTCTATTTAAAATCGATATTTAGGCCTACTCCTAAATCATGCTTTTAAAAAAAAAACTGAAAATACTATTTGTTTTCAGGGAGTGTCGTTAAAATTCTAACCAAGGTATTTTCGACTGGATTGAACATTCGGTTTATTGCTCGAGTACTGCATGAGTGACAAGTTTATCATGGAAGT
Source organism: Mopalia vespertina (assembly GCA_030265115.1). Lineage (NCBI taxonomy): Eukaryota > Metazoa > Mollusca > Polyplacophora > Chitonida > Mopaliidae > Mopalia > Mopalia vespertina. The sequence goes on along the minus strand of JAQQZZ010098379.1, from coordinate 12,588 downwards.
CCGATGACGACAGAAACCTATACGGCACCAGATGTTCAATCCATGATCTTGTTTTATCCAACCCAAAATATATATACCCCATATGTGTGACAACATTCAGCTACAGCTGTTACAAATCTTTGGAAAGAAAAACACATCGAAATTGTAACACTACGATAGAACATTTGTAGCGTTATTGTCCGTTTTGTTCAAAGTAGTTAATTATTCCTAAGGATTGAAATTTTTAATATTTTGGAATTTGAATGTTCTGAAACTCTTTCGTTAATATTTTTATTACGACAGGCAAGGCAATTTTTCATTATTGCATATAATCTGAAATTTAAAGGATTTGGTGGGAAAATACGTCAATAAAAAGTTAAATGCTAGCGGATCAAATCTCTGGGGAGGGGTCCTCTAAAATACTTACAAATGAATGGAATATTCCAAAGAGGCTTTGGAGCTGGTCGTTCGATTGGGATATTTCTCAAGAGCCCCAAGGATTGGCCAATGAGCCTACAACACGCAGGTATTGGGCAAGCCCCGCCCCTATGCAAGGAACATTGATTTTGTGATATCGTCGTTAGAGCCTACTGCCAGGAAAAGTTAAACTGTACCGAGTTATGCTCTGTTGTTGTTAAAAACAGTGGCCCTGTTGGGACACTCACAGATTTTGATGGAACTCATTGTGTGAAAAATCAACACACATAAAAAATAAGCCCCATACGACATTTCGTTTCAGAGATACAGCCTCCTGAAATTTGCTAAAAAAAAAGTTCGTGAAAATGCGCGAATGCGTTTTTTCTAACTTTGGAAGCTTATCTTACAAGTTTAGACAGCATATCTCACTCAAAGTGTTAGCATTTTTTTTGCTCTGGTAGCCAAGGGACAACGCGAAACTAGACAGTTACGGCATCTTTTGATTTGTTTGTCTGTCTGGTCGGTATTTTACATCGAACTCAAGACTATTCCACTTGTACGACAAAGAATTATTCACATCTTACTATGACGAACTTTATACGATGGAACACAAAATTTTCTTTGAGGTTACATGCCTTACTGCAGTTATCACATTCACATGGAACAGACCTGCCTACCATTAATCAATTTATGTGAAGAAGTTTTTTAGGAGTATTTTCGGACCACTATATGTATTTTCTTCTTGAGTATTTATTGACATTGAAGAGTATATTCTAATCATTACGTGTATTTTCTTTTACCAATTTCTTATGAAGTATTTTCTGTTGCTTTTCCTATTATTCTTGGCTGCATGGATTCATAATTGAGTATTTTAAAATCGACTTTATGTGTAGAAGTTTTTTAGGAATATTTTCTGACCACTATGTGTATAGAAAACATTTTATCGAGTATTTATTGACATTGAAGAGTATATTCTAATCATTACGTGTATTTTCTTTTACCAATTTCTTTTGAAATATTTTCTGTTGCTTTTCCTATTATTCTTGGCTGCATGGATTCAGAATTGAGTATTTTAAAATCGACTTTATCTGTAGTATTTCACAGGTTTTCAAATGCTTGGCGTATTTGTGTACATATAAATTATGTGTACAGATTACTCCACAATGCACAAGGTAGACAGGTTTGTACGACATCTTGCCAGAACAATGGCAGGATGTCACCCTCTAATGCCATCAATAACAATGATACATCAAATGATCGGTTTCAGGTTGCCCCTGAACTCAGCGAGCACCAGGGCAACTGAACAGGAAGCTTCCAAACCACGCACTTGAAAACGCATGTTTTAGACTGACTTGAGCCCTTGTGGCCCTCTATTTTGGGATTCTTGCGATTATCCTGTCTTACAATTTGTTGTGCTATTAATGAGGAGGATGGGGTCCTTCATGCACTCGAATGGCAGGCATATGAATTATAAGTGAAATAATCGTAAGTACAGCATAATCACCCCCCCTCGACCCCACCCCTACATAAACAAATTTAACTTGCAGAAAGTGCGAAAATATAAACTCATTTCTGTCAACTGCACTTGCCAAACTATATTTTTTTTATTCGCAAAAATTAAATGTGCTTCTGAAGGTACTATCTCGTCCCGAATATACACCATTTTGTCTGAATATTGTCTGAGTATTGTAATAAACAAATTCGCACAACAAAGACTGAACAGGCAATTTCATGTACGAATAATATATTTATTCATAAAGTTGTGGTTTCGACTTGTACTGACTGGATGTTCTTTTAGAAATTGTCAGCATGACACGGTTTTTAACGGCAAATATTTCTCTTTTTTTTTCTCATCTTCTATTCATCTTTTTCTGTGAAGGGGTAGCTAGTACTTTCCTCAAACACTTTTTTCCAGTCACTGTTGCAACAGTCCGGCACAGCCAATCAGAAGCACTTTACAGGTTATGAGTGATTTGATTAGTCCTTCATTTGTACTGGACAGATGGGACAGTGAATGGAACACAGCCCAGTTTTCACATGATTCATTGAGTAAGTTTTTGTTGGTATAGACAGCAGACATTTTAAACAAGGAGGACAGCATTAATACAGCCATCATTCTCAGGGTTGTTGGTAACTTGGGCATATTTACCTAAAATAAATTAAAAAATATATATATTATGCTATTATATTATAAAAAAATTATGATATACAACAAAAATTGTATTAAAGACTTTCAGCTACAATAGCATCTTTAAACAGAGATAATTTTGTATGACATGCAATTTTTTTGTTGATATCATTCGTCAAGCCTTCAATGTTAAGACAATTTCAATATGTCAGATCTAAATGTAACAGCAAAATGACAGATACGATTTCTCCATTTTATTCAGACTGAATATAATGGAAAACCAGATTCTGCTTCCCTGATGATACACTATAATAAACTATGAAGTATGTATGCTGTAGAAATATGACTTACCCCAAACAACTTTTCCACCTTGTGTTACTAAACCCAGTTCGCTGATATTTACCTGAAACATAAAGAATTCAAATTTAACACATCTTATTTTCAAACAAAATCTGGAACAAAATACGATGGAAAGAAACAACCATATATGTGAATTCATATAGAGTAGCAAAATTAGCTAGCTGTTTGATTGGTGTTTTACACTTATAGAATGATAGATTGTACCTTTTTCTGTTAACTTAAATAGGGTGGAAAAAAGTCTGAGTCACATCATGTAACTCTTTCTCAAGTCCAATGGGTTTATTTGATTGGGGTTTAACGAATTGTCCACTACACACTATTCCTTGCCTAATTACGGTGGAAAACCGAGAGGGAACCTCGTAAAAACCACCCCTGCGATTGCAAGAGCCAAATCATGTGACTAACTCATATACCTGATGGTCGACAGACGGACTCGATCCCATGAACAGTAAATCGAAGTAGAATTAGTAAGTGCACACGCTAACACTAAGCCACGGGGGACTAGAGCCTACAACCATTACATTAAAATGAGGAGCAGAATCCAGGGTTGTAGGCCATGTAATATTGTAAGGCACAACAAAACCTAACAAGTCAGTGACAACAGTACAAAGCTGTACTCCAGTCTATTCATTGATAAAATTTTGCAGGAATTATGGCCCCTCTGAGAAAGTCTGACATTTAGTTAATAATTTTGAATGTTTGTTTTTTCTTCAAATTTATTTCTTTATGATTCATTTAAGTCAAGAAATCCTTCTTAGTGATGTAAGAATTTGTTTTTATTGCTTATTAGCCATTGCTATTCATGTTAGAAGGGGCCGATTGCTCAATGTGCTATAAAATTTCATCTGCTATAAGATGACATCCCATCATGGTGAAGGTCAATCTTTAATCCACATTTAGGGATTTATTCTGGACTAAAAGTCTTTCAAGTAACTGGCCCCTGAACATCACTAGAGCATATAAGTCTCATTCTCTTCCACTGGACTTCCAGATACCTTGTTCAAAGCTTTATTTTGTGCTGCTGTTTGGTAAAGCTGTAGAACAGGATGGTAGAATGGTTTAGATTATACTTGAACTAGAAAGAATTAAGGGGGTACCCGGAAGTGAAGTGAATTAAGAGAAATATATCTCAGCTCACATGACGCGACTTACAGGCCCTATGTGCCCACTGGAGATGACCCACATTATTTACCTTGCCCTGGTTGTTACTTACTTCAATAACTGTTCCTTTAGTCATGACTCCTAATGCTGTATACATGGGTGAATTGGGATTCTTTTTAACTCCGATGATTGGCAGACAGAATGTGGCTTTAAGTTCTGGATGAGTGACATGGGCTTTTTTAAAACGCAGCGCCTGAAAACAGACAGATTAGAATTATACAGTGTTTTCACAATTCATTATGTGGTATAACGAATCCTCATGAGAACTTTCTGTGATATTTGAGACATCATATTGATAGCTGAAATCCAACCTCTTGAACAGATTAAGGAGTACCATGGGTGTGGCATCGTTACTGGAAAATTTCTTTGTTTGTTTGATTGGGGTTTAACGTTGTACTCAAGGGTATTTCACTTATATAATGGCGCATTGTCCATTTCACAGTGTTCTTTGCTTGAATATGGTTAAAAAACCGAGAGAAAATCTCGTAAACACCACTCCCGTGTTTGCTGGAGTCACATCTATGACTCATATAAAGAAGACGGACTCGAACTCATGAGCGGTACATCAACATAGGATTAGCAGGCCAATATGCTAATCACTAAGCCGCTGCCATGAGCAGACTGGTGTTTTGCAGAGTTCTCAAGAGTACTTCACTCCTATAATGGACGTGTACTTCAACAGTAATAGCCAAACACATGATTGATGGATTGATTGGTGTTTTACTACGTGCTTCAGGTTATTTCACTTATATGACAGCAGTGTGTTCCAACAATAATTAACACTATCACAACCAAGATGTGAAATGTTTTGATACCGTTGGAAAGTTAATCTTAATCTTCCATGGCTACGTAACGATAGTATCGGTAATCTTCAAAAAACTGCCGGAGGGCTAGCTCTGTTGGAAAAATTAACTTTCCAGAGGAAAGTCAGGACAGTTTGATTACAATTGAAACACACTACCCTGTATTCTGGTGTATAATATCAATCATATGCACAAGGACCTTAGCGTTGAGCAAACATTAAACATTTTTTCAATGAGTCCAGAGAAGCTATATTAATTTACCATTGGTCTGATGAATCTCTCAAACTTTGGTGGTTTTCTCGTGAATCCCTCTCCAACAAAGCAGGCCTTTGTAACCATTCTTTTCCATGCTTTTCCTGTAAACATAAATCTATTATTTAGTCTATTATTTCACATAACGGCTGTCAAAAACTCTTTCAGGGAAATTCATCAGTACTTTATCCATTAACTGTAAAAACCATTTTCAATTTCACATTCTGTTTTGTTATAGTTACTTTTCCTGTTGTGTCTCACCAAATTGAACTTTATTTAACTAACACCTGCAAGAAGTCAGCAGTCCTTTTGACAGGGTGTCACTTCTCTTTAAGTACTCAAGACAAGAGACTCACTTAATCCCACCTAAGGTAATCAATGAAATAGTGATAAGACAGACGGACGTCGTGATGACATAATACCTACAGCATAATATGCCGATAGGATAAAAAGTGCTCCCTCACTCAATTTGTTGCTTTGGCCTTTTATAAAGACTTATATATAAGAAAACAAAAAGATATAAATTGTTTTGTGTGTACTGTCATATTTAAGGGTACCTCACTTCTATGAAAACATGCATTGCCAGTGTTGGTGGAAAATTCACGAAAAAAATAATAAGGGTAAATCACCCTTCTGTGGTCACTCCCGTCATATTAAGGGTATAATGCCTGCCTTGAACCGGTGTCACATTGGTTACGGTACATTTCACGATGACTTGCGGTCCAGGGCAGAGCTAACCGAACCACAGTGCACCCCAACCCTCAATATTTTATTTCAGTTAGAATTGATCATAGTATTAGTCATTATACTAGTAAAAGAAATATGAAAAATGAAAACAAGGTTTGGCTATGTCTAATAGTTGACATCAACAACCTGAATTCTGGACTTACTCTTTGTTTTCCCTGTGCGTACCACTTTAAAGACTTCAGCTTCACTAACTCCTCTTACTTTAGGCAGTGGCACCTCCCATTTCCCCTGTCAAGGAAAATGTTATTATCGTAATTTTGAAAGTTAAATTTTTAGAAATCTTTCATTATTAATCCACAAATGTACTGGTTATAACAGCCTTAAAAAAGGCTAGACAAGATTAAGTGAGGAAAAAAAACAACGTTCGTACACTACATTTTCAAGTCGAAAATCTAGTTTGCTAAATAATATTTACATCGTCAATATAAATTTTATGCAACAATCTCTATGCTATATTACTATAAATGCTGATAGCAGAAATAAAGAGATGGGACAGACTTGCACATTCATCTATTAAAGCCAGTTTTAGATTGATTTATTGGGTTTTAATGACGTGCCCAAGGGTATTTCACTTATAAAACGGCGTTGTATCCAACAGTAATTGCCACACTAAACAACTATTAAATGTAAAGCTATTTGCACTGTTGGCGAATTAATGTTCCTCCATTGCCAAGAAAGGAAGCAAAATGTTGATTGAAAGAAACTACTCTCAGAGTAAGGATTTCAGTTTTATAGTGAGAAACCACATAAGTAAGCTTTTATATTATGACATATTAGTATTCAGTACACATAACAACTTACAGCTTTTTCTTTTCGTTTCTGTTTAATCATATTGGAGAGTACTTTAGCCCTGGACTGCCCTTCCCTGTCGAGGAGGTATGCCGGTACAGCACCCTCGGGCACAGCTTCGTCATTCTTCTGCCGAGTTTTCTTCTCTTCGTGCATCTTTAATCTGGAAAAACAAACATAGCCGAATGATTCTTTGCTTCAGGACTATTTGTGACTTGGTCAAACTGAGCTCTCTCGAACTGCCACAATAATTTGGAGCCAGTAATGGGGAGGTAACTTTTCATTTTAAATAGCAATCTGTCAACAAAGTTTTTATAGGCACTACAGGTCCATCCCCAGTCTAGATCTTGTAAAATTAAAAGGTCACATTAGTTTGATATCCTGATTAATCACTTTGTAAATAAAGTTGAATTTTAAATAAGATACTAGTAATAATTAATGAAATTACGCTTCAATATTAAATGTACTGCAACAATGAATTGTATTCTACAAAGAATAGACCATCATTTGGTCATTTAACAATTGGGTTTATAGTTATAGGAAAAGGGAGAGAACTATGTAAATTGCTCTAAAAACCAATAACTCTTATTACAGTGTAAATCCGTCAAATATCAACATTTACAGCTCACTTTCTCATAGCAATGTATCATAATTCCAAATTTGCAGATTCAGAGCTGTTTTGTGTTTCAGCTATACTGTTAACGGTATAAAGGACATGCATGGTGGCAACAAAACCCCTAGGCCAATTATATGACAAGGTTAGGGAGAGGACAAACATATACTTTCTAACTACCTAAGTCTTTAATATTAATTTGATTAGCTTTAGAACTTTTTTTTAGTTTAAATTTAAGTACAAACATTCACGAAAAAATTACAGATACTTATTTTCAGCTGAATACTCACGTTTTTTTCATCTGCACTTTCTCTGAATGGCGTTTCTTGTTGTATAGTTTAGCCCTGTGAATGGAGAGAAAGTTACATTTTTTAAAATGGATACAACAACATAAAAGTTTCAGAAATGTCAGTAATTAGAAAACATATTCCATCAAAAGAAGATGGAATTTGTGAATTTTCTAATCCTTTGAGAAGATCTAAATTAAACTGAAAATCTACAATGAGGTTTCCTTAGAGAATGAGAGAAATCTCACAAAAATCATGCATTCATGGAAATATATGTAACAGTAACATGTTATGCCCCAACATAAAATACAAATTCTCAAATTCATTATTTTCGGTTATTCTGAGAGTCCTTATGAAGCCTTCTAAATATGTTTCCTAGGCTACGGTTAGAAAGAAATGGCCTACATCACAACAAAACCCACTGCCTACATGTTAATGGTTAACTGCAGTGTCAAGGGTATTCCCTTTTATATGATGTGTACTTCCAACGGAAAATCAAGAAAACACCTCCATATAATCGAAAAATTTATATACCTAATTTACCTGGAACATGTTTCTTCACAGCTTGATTGATTGACTGATTAGTTTTTTACGCCATGCTTAAGAATATTTCCCTTCTATGACGGCAGTGTATTTCAACAATAATTGACACTAGCACAATCAAGATGTAAAGCTTTTCCATAATGTTGGAAAGTTAATTTTCCTCCAGTGCTAACTAAGAACAGCATTGCTACTCTTCACACAAACTGCCCTTAGCCAGAGGGCTCTTCACAGCTGGAAGACTGCCATATGAAGACCTGCATGTAAACTGTATAATATCTGTATAAATTTACTTACCGTAAACCTCTTAATTTCTTGGCCTTTCCTGCCATAAGATGAGGCATACGGCCTTCCTTCTTCCTCCTGAAATTATAAATCATCAATTGGTGTAAAAGAGAAGGAAACATAAGTAACAAATATGAATATCTTATAAATCTACATATAGATAAGCAGCTTATATTATAGTGTTCTAAAACATCAAATTCTATAAACTTAGGAGATTAAGGTTTCTTTACTATTAGAGGGAGACAACTCTATTGGAAAATCTAAACGAAACTGGAGTTGTCCCCCTTAATTGTGGCTAGACCATCAACTACATGATACAATACAAGAAATCTTGTAAAAAAAAAAAAAAAAAAATCCTTTTACATTTATTAACTAGCCCTATTGTCGAAAGACAGGCAGTTTACCACACAGAAGTTTAATTTTTTAAGGTTTAAACGCAGAAAACTGGCCAATAGCCATTATCATTATGTAAATTAATAATCCCTGAACCCCAAGGCTTATTGGTTGAATGAACTTACTTTTTCTCATGGTAATCAAAGCGATATCCATGTCGCTTACGATGGAGTTCTATATGTTCGTTTTGAGGCTGAAAATAAAAAGTTTAAATGAAATCTTGTTTTTGTTTGAAATTTCACAACTATAAATATATTCCAGTGCGGCCTCTGAGGGAGCAATCAATTGCCAAATATGTGAATAAGAACAACAAGACCAGTGACACACACTTATATGGATAGTTGAATATGTAGAACACATCAATAATAACACTATTTAAAACTTCTCAAAACAGCCTAAGTTGTTTAGCCAGTAACGTTAGGAGACGGTTATTGTAAAATGGTGACATTGCTATATTGGTTATTCTCCTATAAAAGCACCTTCAAACCGTATGGAATTTACGGATGAAGTCAGCTTTTCGTATGCTGAGTTGTCTCATAAGAGTCATAGGGCATGTAAGTCATACAGGGGTTCATAGACGTCCAAATATCGAGTTTTACTCAACAAAATTCAGTTTTTTAGTGTCATATTGAATTGTTTTCATTTGTTAACATCCAACTTTAACATTTATCATACATAAGAAATGGAGTCTAAATTAATTTTTAAAAAAATGATGTGTCTCAAATTGAGTTTATTCTCCAGCTTAACTACCATTTAGGGTAGTTAAACTGGACGTCTATGAACCCCAGTTGTCAGTGGCGTTGAGGGAGATTTCTTTCACCCATTGGTCCAGCACGCTGTCATGTAAATGTAATAGCTTTAAGCCTATAGTTAAACCATCATTAAACAAACAAATTAACCTATTGATAGACTTGATAATGGCAATGACTTTCCTCTGTAGGACCGGACATCGACCAGGCCATCCATGCCCAATGGTAGATCGGCTCCATCATCGTCTAGTAAGTTTACTACACGACCACTCCCCTTACCTCAAGTCACATCATATCACGACGACTCGGACGTGGTGAGTACACAACTCCTAAACTAGTACAATTCCTACTCGCACTTGGGCAGCCAGTGCTGAGAATTCTGTGGTGCGAAATTGTTTAGATTTCATCACTTGCTCAAAAGTGTTTGTATGCTGTGACCATTTTGAATAAATGCTGCTTCATTGAATATATTACCTGTCTTTAAATGAAGCAGGTGGTTGGAGAGACCTCCCTGTTGCTTTGAATATTTATCAACTAGTGCAACATGAAGTCTATCTGTTTGTCTTTTAATGAAGCAGGTGGTTGGAAGGGTGACTGCTCTCAGAGGTAAGGGGCAGCATACAGCCTATCTGTTTGTCTTTAAATGAGCAGATGTTTGAAATAACATCCTTGTTGCCCCGGTGATCTCAGAACTAGGGGCAACATGAAGCTGATCTGTTCTGGTGTCGGCATTCTGCGATTGTGCTGTCTTGTCTTCGTTTGTTTTCAGTTACGTTGAAAGTGGTTTCCTTCACCCATAAGACTGACTTGTTAGAGTGGTTTCCTTCACCCATAAGACTGACTTGTTATGACATGAGTGTAATAACCTTTAGTACGGTGTTAAGGAGAGGCGTTGATATAAGTCGCCTTGACCTGTTCGCCAATCCTCTCCATCTTTTCTGAAAATAAATATTGTTTAAATCAAGTACAGCGTAGAACTCCGGATAAACAATAATTGAAGGATGACTTGGTGTTGCTAGGTTGACTGCCAGGCAAAGAGATTCTGATTTTAACATGCCATATTTTTTATTTTCGTTGTTCAAGGCAGTTGGTAAAAGTTGAAAAAAAACATAAGACTCTTCTATTATAAGGTCTGTAGGAGCTTCCTAGGAGCATTACAGAGCTGATTTGTATTTTTTGTATTTAGTCTACTTTGACTTATTGCATCATGACTTCTGACACGCTGTCACCTATGTGAAATAACCAGAAGAATGTATAAAACCTCAATTAAACAAAGACATTTGAAAGAAAATGTGATAACTTTCTTAATGTTGTTTCTCTCTCTATTCACAGGACATGCTGGAGTGATCTGGGAAAAGATTCTCTGTTGGATTGTTGCCCTTTATACGGAGCTCTTCTTTCTAGGAGTTTCTAAAAAACTTTCAACCAATGATCTTGAAAGATTAAAAAAAAACAAAAAAACAATTGATTTCTCATTATTTCTCGACCATATATTTTTGTAACCCCCAAAAAGGGGATGTGATCGATTCATTCCATTTCATGTATATATTAATTGGAGTGATTTTTCTCTTGTGGCTTTCTTTAAGTACTTGCATTGAGTCTCCTTACATGTAGCTATTTGCCCTTGAATGTCTAGAACTATGGTGACAATTAGAACAGGGTTTATTCGGGGGTGTGTTATGCAGTAGTTTCTCCACTTTATCTTGCAGTATAATCTGATTGGCCACTGGCTAGCAAGGGAGATAACTCTGTTACTCATATAACTGGCACTGCCATCTATACAAATGATTATTCATATATTATTTACTGTTTCTCAATTAGATTGATTCCACTAAGTTTTGTGAGTAACAGATTTACTTCCCTTTTTATCTAGTGGCCAACCCCATTCTTAATTCTATGCTTTCTGTGAGACTATTGCATCTTGTCGATATTTTTTGCCAGTGCTGTCAAGATAAAAATAATAATATTAAAAATAATAACTTTAATATAATTGTTTTACTATATTATCCCGTCTTCCAAAATTTTCAAATTAACATTTAATAGTTGACTTCATTTCAAGATGCATTTAAAAGTCTCAAATCTGATCACAAGTTTGAATAGTTTTCTGACAAAGTATCATTTCTTAGAAAGTGATCTCAAAATAGTTTCAATACTCTAAATGACAGATACTATTTGAATATTTTCTTCTGTTTAACAAATAAGAACATTCATGATATCATTGTTGCTTTTCTTAAAATGTGCCCACCAGTGTACAGGTATACTTCTTGCAGGTGTTGTGTGACATGTGGGTGTTTCTTGTGCTTATAGGTGCCCTTACGGTCAAGGGTCAATACAACGCAGACTTGTTTTTCAGGGGTACATTTGTAGTCTTGACATTTTGCATCATGCTTTCAAAATGTGCTTATCTTGTTAATGTTATTATTTGTTGTCAGTGGTTTCCTAGACTCATTAGACAAGAGCGTCACCATATGAGTGAAATAGCCTTAAGTACAATTCAACAATTCGGAAAGTATGGTATGTGAAAGTTGGTTGTTGAAAATGTATTATAGTTTTTGTTTTAATAAAAACAGAAATTGTCAAACCAATTGTACAAATATGTAAATAACCTGTTTATGGTACTGACAGTTTTTAGTTTGTTAGACAACATAATTGTCCGTTCATATAAATCTATTTGGTAGCTCCTAGTATATGGAAGTTAAGGATAGTCGTATGTAAAGAACTCAATTAGGGCTTTTTGCTTAATTATGTGTACATAGTGGTATGTTTAGCTACACCTGAGGTGCCTTTCATATATTTTATTAACAAAGAGAGAGTAATGGACCTGACCATGCCTACAAAATAGAAATAATTACGTTGTAAAATCCATATCAGATGCTGACTTAACCAGGGCCGTATTCATAAAGCTACTCAAGTATTTTTTTAAATTAAAGAGAAACTAAGCGAATTTTCGAAAATATTTTTAAATACATGAACACCATTTTGCTTAACTTTTTTTTTTATCCGGAGTGAAAGATAGTAATTGAAACTTATAAAATGTTAACTTATTCAGCACACATTTAACTTATTCAAGGGAAAATTAAGGCTG
>JAQQZZ010098368.1:0-16741 GCA_030265115.1 Mopalia vespertina | reverse complement strand
TGCGAAATCTTCATAACTAAAACCATGCAGGTGAATAGTTTTTCTTCATGAAATCCACATAGTCAGGATTGCGAAGACCTTCCCAATTCTCCCAAAAACCATTGTCCCGCGGAACCGCCTTGTCCGTATCCTACACTAGACACGACGTCTAATGGCAAACACACCACTACCAGCTTACACGCTAGGCCCTCAGTCTTCATAGTCCAGGTATTCATATCTCAATGCAATGCTACCTGAATGATTGGTTAGGATGAGTATCGCTTTGTTTGTTTTATCAAACAATGAATTGATAATCATTACGTTAATCAGATGATTGTTGCGATAAAGACAAACGTAGATCGCATAAGTACAGAAACTTCAACAAATGTAGTACATTTTAAAATAAAAAAAACGGCCACCTAGGTGTTACCCTGTTTATTTTTGCTGTAAACGCTTTCATGTTGATTCTACTGGAGAAGCCTATACTATTGCTTACCATTAAATCGCTTCATTTTTTCAGATGGCCAGAGAGAAAAAGAATAATCGCACAATGTGATTTTGGATGAAGCCAAATGACATAATTCACATGCTTCCGGGATTGACTCTTTCCACTCATGTGGATTTATTGATTTGTTTAATTGTGTTTAACGTAGTTTTTCACTTAAATGTCGATGGATTCTTCACTTCTTTCTCTGTCTTACAAAAATGCAGTGGAAAATCAGGAGGAACCCACGTTAAAACCACCCCTGTTATTGCCGGATTCACATCATGTGACTACCTCATACACCTACGGTGCATAGAAGGTGAATCAGAAATCGGACACGCTAACCACTGAACCATGGCTCCTCCACTTATGTGGATATCACAGACGAACAAATAGTTAAGTGAATAGTAAGGGTCCACCTAAAAGGAACAACGCAATGGCGATGCAGTGTTGCATTAAATAACTTTCAAAAGTTATAGTACACCAGAAATACAGTTTATGAATATAAAGTATAATTCAGCGAGGATTTTGCTAGACTACAACGGTACATGGACCTGGTTATAGACTACAGACCAGAAATACTGTTAATCGAGTGGACAGCAAAGTCCCAATAAGAGTAGGTTTCATTCTGCACACACTCACAGATCAGCGGATATTTGTATATTCAAATCTGTTTTTTTTTTATCTGCAGGTGGTTGCGCCGAGGATGGCCAGAATAGGGTCACTGCGAAGAACATTAATAAGGGCGTTCGCTTCTGATTGCAATAGTTCATGTTCTGTCTAAAAGCGCGTCTGTTTAATTGAGTGTATGAAAAATAACTTTGTCGGCAACCAAGCAGAGTCGGTATGACGAATTGTACAATTAAGAGACGACTTATATAGAGTTTTGATTGGATGTAAACCCGGTTCTGGCAATCCTCGACAAACGTACATTCTTTTATCAGAGCCTTTAAAAGTGATTTTGCATTGGTTTCTTTACTTAGTGGTGTGTATGATCTGTACCTATTGGCAGTGTTTTGGGGTGGATGCCCATCAACTGCAGGGATATTGCGTTAGTCCATCCATCCATCCATCCGTGGGTCCGTCAAACCCACCAAACAACCACCCAACCAACCAACTAATCGTCAGATTACGCTTGACGAACACACTGTCCCGTTAAAAGTTACCATTTGATAATTATGTGCTGATTATTCCCACAACGTATAGTGTCTACTTTGAAAGAAAGTAACCATGATTTCGTCAGCCACAGGGTGATTGATTGATTGATTGATTCTTTATTCTCTGAATTTTTTCACAAATTTCACAAATTTCAAATAAATATTCAGCGGGAATAAAACCCCAAAGGGCTTGTTGTATCCCCAAAAATAAAATAAATATATTAATACGTAGTATAGAATAAAGATTAACAATTAGTAATACATTTTAAGAAAGAACATGTACAATATAAAACATTCCACAGAGCACCTAATAAAAAATATATAAGAGCATTATTCATTTATTGATAACTTGCCAATTCTAAAATAAACAACAAGTATATTGATGATAAAAACAATCCACAATATTTAACTTGCATAGATTGATTTTTTTAATTTTTAATTTATTTATTTCCAGCACAGCAAAACACTTCCAATTTCATGGTTGGTTTAGTGTAGCTTGTTAATGTTGGGAATACATCATAATAGTCATATAAGTGAAGTACCCTTATACATTGCGTTAAAAACCAATCAATCAATCAATCAATCAATCACTCAAAAATCAAATGCTCTAGATAGCTCTTTAATCATTTTTAAATATCATGAAGAAATTTAAAATTTTAGGTATGTTTCTTATTTATTTCTTCAATAAAATTGAAAGTATGTATGAGTGTTTGTTCTGGGTCAAAGCCTGTACACTGCCGTTTTAAACCTGCAAATAAGAGAGGTCAGAGGAAACTAGCTAGACTCAACATCTCAACACTTCATTCTGTCATCATGGTGTGCAGCTGTAGAACTACATCCTATACTTTACAAAAAGCTGTATTATTTACAGTGTCAACGTTTTCCTTGCGCAAACTAACTGATTTACCCTCTTGAAATAAAGATAAACATATGCACACATTGAATGTTATACTCAAAACTTCATTATATTATTTTTCAAGTAAATTTTCAGGTAAATTGACAATAAGCACCCTTTATCTGAAGTGGGTGGTTATAGGGAGCTTCCTGTTGCCCTGGTGCTCTCAGATCTATAAGGAGGCAACACGAAGCCTATCTCTTTAAATAGTGGTGCCATTGTATTGCCTCTTGTGATTATTCTGTGTTATATTGCATGCTTATTGCCAGTTGCTCTGTCAATGGTTTAGTCCACCCATTTGATTGGCAGGCTGTCATGTGAGTGAAATACCCTTAAGTACAGTGTTAAGTCCCAATCAATCAAACAAACAAACTATTAATTGTGCATTATATGTACATGATTTGCCTGAGAAGTAAACTGACATTAAACACCTTACCATTTATCAGAAACCGAATTGAAATAAGGCACCCTTCATGAGTTCATGTATAAAACTATTAAACGAAAACAAAATGCACTTAAAGTGAGATGAAAACTCCGATAAATTCTGTTCAACATGTTAACTTCTTAATCTGGGTATTTTAACAACTTATCATGGTACATACAAACTAAATTTAGAAACTTGAAGGAGTAAGGTGTGTTTGCATCGACGATCTTGTTACCCAGTGTTTAGTGTTAGGAATTGGATGTCTGGTAGATTGAGTTTAAGGTTTCTATATTTATTTTGGTAGAACACCTTAAATTTCCTTTTTTCCTAGAAAGTTTATAAATATTTTCCTCTGAATGCTTAAAGCTTAGATCTTGTAAGCGTTGTAGGTAAAAATAAATAACTTCAACAACTGCTAACTGCGAAAACAAACTACATTGGGCAACATATTATATACCCAGAACTACATCGGTATACAGAGCACATTCTATTTAAACAATACTGTAGACTTTAATACAGTTCTATGATTATTGAGAGAGATGGAGGATGGGGATTGCCGACCTGCTCGCCCAGTGTATTCTGTACACAGAATTCCTGTTTAATACTCTAATATACCATTCAAATACACACAGAAATACAATTCTATGAAATGCTGTATCTAAAAAAATACACATGATTGGTAAGATAATACCCGTTAACAAAATAATTTTCTTCTGGGGTAAGCAAGTCTGGTGTTGGGTTGTTGTTGAAGAACAGAGTCACATTTCTTATTTATTAAAGAATCATCCTGTAGAACAACAACAACAACAGAACTGTCAATTCATGCAAGAAGTTTTCTAGGCTACATTCAATTAATCTACACATTCTAAGTTTAAGGGACAAGGCTATTGGGCATTGCTGACACATCTTAGAGGATGGGTACCCCAGTACTTTGATAATCTACAATATCCATATTCCAGAATGTGTCAATTTTTTGAGTCACTGCTAATAATTGCTTTGTCCGAAGGGAAATCTAACAGTTATTGGCTTGGTGAAATAAGCTAGAATTAAGATAGAGGCACATGCTTGTCTTATTCATGTTCAGATATATGTACTGGTCCTGCTAGCTAGAGAGTTAGAATCCAGGTGGAGACAAGCAAAATTTTCAGTCTCTACATTTCTCTACAAAAAATATTTTTGAAGTAGACTTATCATGTATACTATATGAATCCACAAAAATGTTGAAATGTTTGTATTTATTGTTATAAGTTAAACATAAATGTTTGCCAATATAAACATACTGACAAGCCGTTTATAATCTGTCTGACATTTTAATTAATCGCAAGGCATACAATTTAGCTGTTATAAGTTTAACTTAATTCTCTGTTGAGCATTTTGTTTTGGCACAGAAGTTAATCAAGTATTGTCCCAGCCAGACAATAACTACAGTCTTAATTTCTTGTTTAAGCTGAAAAGCTTAGAAAAAAACACAAAAAACCAACAACAACAAAAAATTAAAAAAAACACAGATATTAAAATTGTCATGTACATTTTATGTCTTTTCTATGCATATTAAACAACTTATTTTATGTTTAACAGCAAGGCTTAAAAATGTCACAGAAAAGTTATTCTTTTCATTAAATTTTTTGAGAATTGAGACTAGGCCAAGATGTAGACTTTATATACACAAAACCATGAAAAGTTCTTATACATGTGTCTCAATTTAATAAAGGTGCATGGTTTGTATGGGGGAAATCCTCTCCGTTTTCCTCCTGTTGAATACTCTAGGTTTTCCTCTGTATCAAGGAACAATGTGAAAAGGATAAACTGTCATTGTATTAGTGAAATACTCTTGAGTACGATGTTAAACCCCCAAACAAACAAACATCTCAGAGCTCGTTCGCCCATAATGTCAACTGATTGAGTCGCCCACTGGATACATGTATCATTCGCCCACTTCATTCCGAGTTAAAGATTGTGATTTATGTTTCAATACTGGTTCCAACACCTTAAGTTTATAAGTCATGCTAGTGACAACCAGATACATGTCAATAATTAAAAACATTTTTACAACTGATTAGTTTGATTGCAGATTGTTTATGAAACATTGTGTTTATTATTGTCAAGCTCAACAGTTACTTATATTACACACAGTAAATTTAGGATACTTCTTAACGATTGCTCTGGGGCCCACAGTATTATGCAAACAACATGAAGGTGATCTGTTTTTGATTGTCTTTATATTGCATCTTGTGACCATCTTGTCATATATTTGTTTGTTGCCAGTGATGTCAAGGGTGGTTTCCTTCGCCCATTGCGCTGGCTCCCCATTCATATGAGTCAAATAACCATAAGTACACCATTTACCCCCAATGAAAAAATCTATTCTATGTACATTTAAGCTAAAAATTATGAAATACTTAGGTCTGAAATACTTTCGTTTGTTTAGTATTAAATATACCTAATAAAAATGGAGTTTTTCATGATTCCAAAAAATATAAGAATTTTAGATTTATCATGTTTGCTATATTTGAGTGTGTTGAACAGGTTTTAGTCATAAATTATCAGTAAAATGAAAAGACTGGAACATTCTGACTCATGACACTGTTGTTAAAAACTTTGATAGTCTCATAACTATTTTAAGATGTGAATTTTTCCACACCACAAAACTATAGTCAAATTTAAGTGTACATCATTAACCTGATTCCTCAACCCTGTCATATTTATGAGCTAAAGAACATAAACAAATATATATTTTTTTTTACAGTCAGAATTCTTATCATCTGTCGCTTTTCTGTTGATAGGTGTCTCCGTAAACTTTGGTAATCGTGACTTACACAGGATATCCACAACTTTGTATTTTCTATGAATTGCTCCCATGAAATATCATCAAATCGCTGACTAAATGGAATTCAGACAGCATTGTACATGCCAGGTCTCTCCCCTTGAAACTTTACAGCATACTAGCTTGATATTTTATTTGTTCTCGATGCAAATGGTCTCTTCAAGTACACTCTAGATTTTCAAACACAGACTGCAATTTTAGGTTTAACTTGTGCCATAAAAGTTCTACCAAGGAAATCATGTGGCAGATCTATATTCTTAGCCACAGTTACGGAAAATTCTGACTGAAAAAGATAAACACAGCACAATATCTTAATCAATTAATGAATCAAACAAACAAACAAACAAACAAACTTATCTTTCAATAACATGTGTTTTCCAAAATTAAACATTAGATTGAGGATTTGTTCATTATCAGTATTATTAATCTATGAAATATGATTTATATCATTTATTGATTGATGGCTCTTTTTTTAACATTTCACAAAATAATTTTAAGCAAATCCATCTTTAAATTTAAATACAGATTTTAAAAACTTTGTGTTAAATTTTCTAGTTTAAAAAGTCTAGGTCATCCTGTTAAAAATAGATACAAGTATAATTTCCCTTATAACCTAGTTTTCTGTTCTTCACAGTCTATATTAAAGGATGTTGGCAGCTGTGTTTATTTACGTGTTAGACATAGTGGTTGAAGAGAGCAGCAATTACAAATGTCAGTTTTAATGGAAGTTTAAGGACTCTTCAAGGGCGACTGCTTTCTGTATATAAAATACTTACTTCATTTCTCATGTCAGAATTTGTAAACTCTTATTTTTTACAGAGCAGAAAAATCTGTGTAAATTTGTTAAATAAAACAGAGCATAAATTATAGCATGTGTGATAATAATTTTTGTTGTTTTTAATAACATACAAGTGCACATGTTTTGAATAAAACTATATATATATATAATTCTGTTGGAGGCAAACAAATTTTTCTGTCTTCTATTATTCAAAATATATATTTAGATAAAATGGAAAATAATAAATAAAAACGGTACATGTACATGGGGCCGCCCACACTCTTCCAGATTTGTTTTGCTTTGTTAATTTGGGTTGAGGCAGTACAAATTAAATATATATAAAACTTACTTTAACTTTAGCCATGTCTATTGTTTTAAAAAATGTTTGCCACTTTAACAAAATAGTGCATAGTATTATAAATAAAAATACAAAAGAGAGCACTGTACATGTTTTAATATTAAAAGATAAGCTTACATATAAAACAAAAAAGACATATAGGCCAACACACTTCTACATTACTTAACCCTGTTAGGTTAAGGTTGAGGCAGTACAAATTTAATATACAAAGAAAACAAATACTTTAACCGTTTAAATATAAAACAGTAGATCTACTGTTTTCATTTTTTTGGGGTTTTTTTTTTTGCCACCTTCATTTTCATTATAATTTGTTTTGTTAATTTGTAAAAGACATTTGGAATGTCTGATAGTTTTTCATTCATAATTAGAATATTTCAGGTAGTCTACTACGTGTAGTTCTCTCTAGTGTTGGTTTGGCATGAAAAAAACTTCACTGATAATGTAGATAAGGCCTAAAGTGGTATACTCACTGTCATTTTCCTTCAATCTTTTTTCCGCTGTTGTCAAAATTTCACTGTGCATACATAGCAAGTGGATTATTATCTAGTTTACCAATCAATACTTTTAACACCTGAGTGCTATCAGCTTAACGAGTGTCTCTCTACCTGTCCAAATAAGCCAGTCAGGTGTGAAATCTATCTAATGATAGGTCCGAGACTAGCAGTTGGACCCCGCAAATTGCCCTGTAAACAACCAGGTAATCAGGCTTATCAATGGAACAGACAGATGCCTGGACAGACTAATTCACCATTTATATGGAGGATAAATGGTGTAGCATTTCCCTTCTCAAAACACACCCAATGTCATCCATTCACACTGGTATTTGGTTTTCACACTCCATTTGAAAGCCTTTCACCTCAGGATTTAGTGTCATTGGCCATTCTGTGTTCATTGGTTCTCATGGGATGTACATGTAATTTAAAATTATACTTCAAACTTTTACAAGTGAAGATGATCTCCTAGCCTTTCCCTTTCATTCTGATGTTTGGTTCTCATACTTCATTTGAATGCCTATCGATATACAGGACAAACCATTGTTTTCATCTAGTTGTACTAGAAAAATTTGATACTATGAATGTAAAATGTACAAGTGTGAAATTCACTGCGTCTTTCACATGCTTAAAAATAGGCCAATATTTGTTTTACCAGTTTTAAAATCAAAGGTCCTGGAAAGTATTTAAAAAATTTTCAAAGAGAACAGTGTTACGTTTGTCCGTTTAAATATTCCCAAAATCCGATGTGATTTGAATAGCGCCCGGGTTTATGAAAAGTTTAAGTGGGATTGACTTTCCACTTGAGGATTTTCCAGTATTTATACTGTTGATCTGAAAACGAATTATTTTTTTACATTTTATTTAAAAGCATTGAATTGAACTAAACACCTACTGTTATTGATCAAGTAATTCCTGATCACATTTCAACTCAGTTATATTGTTCAAATTTACATTTTGAAGTATTTACATTTGGTGTTTCCTCTAAACCAAAGTCTAGTTTACAATTTGATTTGATCAATTCTCCACTTACATGCAAAGTGCAGTCTATTAGTTCAAGCCCCTCACTGGGGGTATAGTGTATGCTTTATAAATAGTTCAAGTGGGTTTTACGTTCAAGGTTTAAACGTGTGGGTTTATCAATATTTGACTTGGTAGGAAGTTTTTCAGTTTATTTGCAAATAATGAATTAGAAAGGAACATGTTGCTCCTGTCTTGATATTGGTAGCTCCAGCTATTAGTGCGTATATGAAAAGCTCCCTGTTTAAATAGACCCGGTTTCTACACTGTCAACTGTTTTCCCGTCTTAACAAAACTAAAGCAATAATTATACTAAATGCATTGAAAGAACAACGAATAAAACACTAAAGATTTACATTACTGTTTTTATTAAGCTGAAAACTTCAGTAATTACCAGTTCATGGTATTTTCATTAATCATCTTTTTAAGAAAGTACGGTATTCATGTTAATGACAAACAAGTCTAACAGCTGGATTAAATGGTTTACACAGCTTAATGCTTTTTACTTACAGCATTTAACAGTTATAAGACATACATGGTGTTATTTATTGCTTTGTTAACACTGGCAGTGGCAATTACTGTTAAAGTCAATTAATTGAGTGAAGGACAACAGACCAATTGTCTTAGAAATGTAAAGATACACCTTTTATAATAAAGGTCTGTGTTGTATAGACATCAAATAATGACTATATCAATTAGGCTGATACCCAATCTGAGTTAAGTGTGCTATAAATTAGAGTCCATGATAATTTCTTGTCACATGGATTTTGATCTGGCATAATCCTGAAGTAAATGGGGTTCCTTGATATCAGGCACTGTAGGGTTCATAAAAGGTCACTGTCTCAGTTGTCCAATAAAAAGACCTCTGGCTAAGGTCAGTATAGTTGAAGTAAGCTTATATTTAGGCTGACTGCTTTGGAGGAAAATTAATTTCCAACTTCACATTTGTATATGACAATTCATAAAATGGTTGTGTTACTGTTCACTTTTTGGATTTGTTTGTTTGTTTGTTTGTTTGATTGGGGTTTAACATCGTACTCCAGGGTATTTCACTTACATGACGACGTGCCAGCCCAATGGGTGAAGGAAACCACCCTCAACACCACTGGCAACAAACAAAGACAGGACAAATACAGACACCACAAACAAATCAGCTTCCTGTTCCCCTTTAGCTCTGAGAGCACCAAGGCAACATGAACCTCCCTCCAACCACCCGCCACTTTTTGGAAGTACACTTCCGTCATTTAAGTGAAATACACTAAGCATGGTGTTAGACAGCAACTAATCAACCAATCAAAACAACTCACAACATAATAAGTCAGCCAAAATCATTGGCATTTCATTTGGCAAATTTTGGAGACAAGTTTGGGCACTGTGAGCTTTCATTTTTTACCAGGTATTAAGTTCAGTGCTTGTCCCTTGTCATTGTTTGCTACCAGTAATGTTGAGGGAGGCTTTTGTCAGCCATTGTACTGACCTGTCATTAAGAGATGACTTAGTACTGCATAAAACACCAATCAAACAGACGCAAAGCTGCCTTAATTATTACTCATAGTTAAGTCAAATTTCCCCAGCTACTAACTGTTCAAGAACCTTACCATTTGTTAATGTTACATATTTTTACGGTTGTTTGTGGATTAGTTCACTGCTGGATAAGTTCTTTGCAGAGCCAAACGTTCTCTTTGCTTGTTTGGCACACAGCTCAATATAAAGCTGAAACGAAAACTGATTGGTCCCGTGTCAGTACAGTTAGACTAGGTATCAGTTTTACATCAATAGAGGCATTTTCAGAATAAACTTGCCAAAGTACTCTGGCAAGAGACACTACTGTTTAGTAAGAATTCAATTATTTGAAGTGCAATGCAAACACCAGTTTAAACAAACACCGCAAACAAACGTTATATGATGCAAGCTGATACTGGAAAAAACATGTAAGGCACCATTAACATGTCTTGTACCACAGAATAATTTATGACATTTGGTTGCCTCAGACGGTTGGGACTGAGTAGTGTAATATGAAACTGTCTGGGTGCTGACATCAAAATTGTGTCAGTCAGTGCAACTTTTGGGTGGAGATGTAAGCCCAAGTGGCACCAGCCTTGAACTACTCAATTGACAAGCTGGTAAACCCAAAACTTTATGTATATGAAATGTGAGCACCAAACCATAAGCCTACTGATTTAAGAAACGATAACATTTTTTAAAAAGGATATTCTAAACTGAAATGTTGACTCGATATAAACCCTTGTGTAAAATGAAGAATGTAACTAGGAATTAACTATGAACTATGATAATTTTAAAGGTTAGCAGTAAAATTTATTTTAAGTTTTAACTCATGCAATAATATTCTCAGTACCTTAGTATTAGTTCAATATTGTTTAAATATTTTGACTACAATTTTGTTTTTCAAATATATGATTTCTTCATTTATTTCTAAGGAATATGTTTCTATTTCTGTTGTCAACAATTCTGTGGTGGAAGGTCGAGAGGGAGATTCCTGTTGCCCGGGTGCTGTTCGTGCTAAGAGGCAACATGAACTGATCTGTTTTGTGATGTCATTGTATTATGTCCTATGATTATCCTGTATTTGTCCTGTGTTATCTTTGTTTGTTGCCGATGGCATTGAGGGTGGTTTCCTTCACCCATTGGGCTGGTATGCTGTCCTGTCAAACAAACAAGCAAACAATTCTGTGGAATTAACCTATTGAAATGAGTTGGCTCACTTTGTGATAAATATCCAACACTGTCTATTTCTGTATACATGTACTTGTATTGGTTCCTTATTATATCTCAAATCAGTACAAATGTAATTGCTACTACCATACACGGATGTTCAACTGTGTCTTTGTGTCGTCCCATGCCTGACTATGACAGTTACATATTATTCAATCTGCTGTCCAATTTCTCTTCAGATTAGAATTTATATGACCAATTTGACCTTTGCCATTGCTCGTACCATCCCAACGCCCTACAAATTAACCTGCACTTTGACCCTGGAGGGTGGTATGCACTTGATGACGGGAACTTCTGTACGAATGTATAGAGATTGCATCCATTGTCGCACATCTGTTCAGTACACCAATCCACAGTGCAAAATGCATGGGGAATGCAATTTAATATTAACTCAGGACATTCCAAATGTCATTATGGTGCCTTCAGTATGTTGAAGTACAGTCACCCTGTCATGCATTCCTATAGCATTAATAGTGTAAATGTAATAGGACACATTTTGAATTGAATTTCAATTGAATATTCATGTATTAAGAAAAAGGACTGGTCATCGTAATGCGTCTCTACAATTTGTTAATGAGCCATGATCAATGATTCAAGGTCGTTTGGAAGTTTAGAGATGCGGGCATCTTATAATAATTGTGTGAATATGATATTTGTCCAACATTGTTAAAAACCTGACAGCACAGCATCATTTTGATTGACTTATTGCATTTCAAACATGCAGTTTGCAATTTTTGTTCCCTTTTTTTTTCTTCTTCAATGCAAGTGCAAGTTGAACGGTATAAATTGAGTTCTTCTAATAAGCCCGTTCTCAGAATGAGATCTGTAAGTAAATTAGTGTATGCTAGTGCTTGTCTATTGGTATGACTCACAGATGTGATTGTCTCCTTTAACAAGGTCACTTATAGGTGACAGTCATTTCAGACAATTGTTATTCAGATTGACTCGTGTGTCTCTAAGGACGGCCGTCACTCGTATTTCATATTAAAGGAAATTGTCCAATTTAAATAGAAATTGTCAGAATTATTGGAACGTGCTGTCACATTGAGATGCCATTGACAGTGCACCTGCCGCAGCATTGGCATTTGGTAGCTTTGTGCAGAAATTGTGTTCATTTATATGCAACAACAGCAGCTGCACTGACCAAAGTCAAGCTGCAGTTAAATTGTTTTGCAAACGCCTCATTTTCTCATTGTCTTTGATTGTATTTGAAAGGGAAGAGAGGGAGAAGGGCACATTGCTCACAGGATGTAGAAGAAAAAAATTATGTTTAAGTTTAATAGAAATGGAGAAATTAGTTTTCAAATAATGTTATATTGAGAATGAAGATGGCTTACGCACTGAATCTGGTATGCAAGTACCTGCTGAAACATATGTGTAGTCAAATAATAAACTCCTGCAATCTTACATACTTGATGACAGAAAAACATTAAAGACTTAATAGCCTATAGATTCTATTCTACTTGTTGGTTTTAGTTTGAATGACTGTAGACAGGATTTTCCTAATGTTTATCATGGATAGACATTATCTGTAATTGTATGTTGTCTTCAGTAGACAACCAATACCATTAATCTAGTGGTGGAATGGAATTGCTGTCAGGGGCACCTTGGCAAACACCCATTTTTACCCACTTAATCCCAACTAATGTGCTAACAGAGATCTTATTTAAAATGCTAAACAGTCAACACCGCTGTGTACAATTCAAATAGCAGCCTTGACTGGCTGGCATTTTATTACATGGCGATTTGGCTTGGCAATTATTTCTCACATTTGGCCAGGGTTTTGACTTATACATCAGCATTCTACTGGAGAGTCCTAAGGTCAACACTGTCTAAGTGGGTATTTCAATTGAGGTGAACAAAAGCACATTGTCAGGAGATTTCAAGGGGGCAGAGTTTAGCATGTGAATCTTTGTTATTCCTCTGTTCGGGTTTATTTGTCCGAGCTAGCTCAGAAAGCACAGCCAAATTTGAAAACACTATAAAACTATTCACTTGACAATTACTACACTTTACGAGTGTAATCAGAAGAAAATGTCACCCTCAATAATCAATTACCATAGTGTGTGTTCTTGTGTAAATTTGTGGAATATTTGCGTTCATTGCAGGGATTTTTAGTCTAAGGGTAATTCAGCTTAAAGCCGGTACAACTATTCTATAATGACTGGACACTTGAGTGCACTTAGTGATTTCATTGTGAACTTCAACTCAATTTATTTTATGGCCATTGAACATTTAAACTTTTTGCAGAAGTTTTTGTTGAAACTCATACTAACTGTATGTTGGTAGTGAATTTCGTTTTATGCATTTGAATTGTCATTATTCATATTATTCAAGGGCCCGCGGCTATGGCTTAGTGGTAGCGTGTGCGCTTCCAAATCCTACTCCAATTAACTGTTCACGGGATCGAGTCTGTCTGTCGACCATCAGGTATATGAGTAAGTCACACGATGTGGCTCCGACAATCGCAGGGGTGGTTTTTACGAGGTTTCCCCCGGTTTTCCACCTTAAAGCAAGGAACAGTGTGAAGTTGACAATCCGTCACCATATAAGTGAAATACCCTTGAGTATGACATTAAACCCCAATCAAACAAACAAACAAAACATTATTTAACACAGGTTGTTTTCAATGTTTCTCTGATTGAGGTTTATTGTTGTACTCTAGGGTATCTCACTTATATGACGATGGATTGTTCCTTGCGTGAATACTGTTCCAGTGGAAAATCTCATACCCCCCTTACCAGCAAATACCATAGCCACATTGCTCTATACATGTACCTGAGGTCAACAAAGAGTCTCTAACCCTTGAGCTGTACTGGTACACCCAAGTAGGACAAATAATTGCAGAACGTAACTTGTTTTAAAAATTGTGTAAGAAGAAGTGACCACATCTGATGAAAAAAAGCCAACAATTGTATTAGGTGAACCGAATACAGTGGATTTAATTTAATACATGTGCTTTAATCTATCCCTTAGTGCAATTGTCCTGAAAGTTTAATCTGAAATGTGATATGTAAGAGATGTTAGCTTTGTTTGGTTGGCAGAGATTAATAGCAGTTACTGGACAAGTGGTTGGGCTGAACAAAGGCATTTAGCTTAACAATCTTGTAACAAGCTTTACAATGACTTTCTATAATGTAATTCTGTGATTCAAGAGCCATTCCTTTCTGTCCAGGAGAGTTCCAGGTTTCTGGTGCGTTGGACGTCCCTATGGGGTAATCCTATTGGTTGACAGTGGAGTTGACATTAATTCTCTGGGGTGGTGGTCAAGTGCTATAGGCTGAGGAAGCTGGCAATTATGCCCCATCAAGACAGCTTTGTCAATTGTGTAAGGTTTCCCATTGGGGGTCAAATGGCTCTGGACAATCCAGGGTGCCCACCCAGGAGACCTGTGACTCAGTAAGGGACACCATATGGCTAGCTGAGTCCATAACCAGCTACCCAATGTCCTCAGTTATATGCACAAAATATGGAAACAATTCTGCATATCTTTCCTTGTTAGCATCCCAGTTTGAAGTCAGAATTTGGACTCTGAATAAAATTATTTAATCATGCTGTTTTGAGAAGAAAAGAAAAAAAGCAAATATAAATTATACATATGTTATAAAATATTAAAAATATATATTTATGAACTTTTGCTTGGCATTGGTTTACTCTGGGATGAGGTCATCCCAGGTTTACTGTGCAAAAATTTTCAATTGCTGGTTTGACTTTTCTGTATTGACCTTCACTGTTATCAAGGTTGTTTAACATTCATTTTAATTTCCATACTCACACATCATTCTGCTTGCCTAATAAACAAATTCTCTTCATAAAATCTGATTCTTCGACTTATTTTTAATGTTTAAATGATGTTTTAAAACATTAAACTGAGCATAATGTTATTACAAATCGTGAAAAATTAGAATCCACATTATTTTTGTTATTTCGGGACATTATACCAAAATTATTTCACCATAGAAACTACATGTCAGCCTACATATATTACGTATATCTGTTGATTTCAAGGATTTGTTGGAAAAAGAAATATTTTGTAGTGTTATAAATATTCACATCGCCGAAGTTTATATATATTCTGTTTAAGATACACTGCATCTATCTTCAATCATTGCTAGGCCTTCTACATACTACAGCCAGCCCTGGTTTCCATCGTTTCTTAAAGCACACTGATCTGTCATGTCAAAGTCAGACTCTACCCTTAACCGGCCTTCGTTGAATCCCCTAATGGAACAAGTGGTTTTCAGGGGCTGTTAACATGCTATTTCTAACTGTCAAATACTGTCCTGTATCAAGGATCACTGCCTCCCTGTTGTGCTTCAGGCCCCTCTAATCCACAAATACTCTGTTCTCTTTAATTTACACAATAATGGATTTTCCCTTTGATCTTTTTTGCTTGATGGACAAATTCTCTCTAATATCTAATAATGATCTGTTCACCTCGTGACAGTCTCGCCGACTTCCTCTAATTACAATCAAAACCTGTCGTCATTTGACCTTGACTTTTTTTGACAGGCAACTGAACATGAATTCTCCATAGAAAAGAAAATAAGTGTATTAGCAGTTTATAATAAAATCTCCATTCTTGTCATCAAGCCAATCATCTTCTGAGACCGTCCAAGAGCTGGAATCCTGGAGTTTGCTTGTTCTGATAATTTTATATGATTAGTTCACTGTTAAAAACAACAGCTTGAATTGTATTTTCGTTATTTTGGGATAACACTTTCTTAGTTTGAACCGATTCCAGTTCAGAAAATTTTGCAGTTTGTAACCCGTCCGGGAATTGAACCCACGACCCTCAGAGTTAGACACTGAATCGCCAGCAGTAAATCGTGCCACCTAGACCACTCAGCCACCCGGCCTTCTAGAAAGTGTTATCCCAAAATAACGAAAATACTGTTAATCTTCACTTTCTAAATGACACAAAAATTATTCAACAGCTTGAATTGTATGATTTAACATTAAGACCATCAGGTATATGAATGAGTCACAAGATGTGGCTTCCGCAAGTAGAGGGAGGGGAGGGATTACAAGGTTTCCTCTAGATTTTCCACTGTCATTAGGCAATGAACAGTGTGAAGTGGACAATCGATCATCCTCTACATGTAAGTGAAGTACCCTTGAGTACAACATTAAACCCCATACAAACAAATAAAAACTGTAAAAAAAAATTCTTTTCAAAATAATGTATTTCTACGCTATTGGTATAGGCTTGTTGTGTTAAAGGCTGTCTGGTTTAATATTGACAAATCAAATTTAAATTTTAGGTTGCGTTTCGTGAAACTATTAGCTGATGACCAAAGTCCTTCACTGGAGATCAATCCACTGAATAAGCACTAATTGTTAAGGTTAATTGAACTAACCTTGAATGTGAACCATGTATGAATCCTGACTAACACAATGCTGATTGGCTTTATACTCCAAAGTTTATTTGGGGTGGTTGGATGGAGCTTCATGTTGCCCTGGTGCTCTCCGAGCTAAAGGGGAACAGGAATCCGATCTGTTTGTGGTGTCTGTATTGCATCCTGTCATTGTCCTGTATTTGTTCTGTCTTGTCTTTGTTTGTTGCCAGTGGTGTCGAGGGTGGTTATTAAAAGTTAT
>JAQQZZ010098357.1:0-16744 GCA_030265115.1 Mopalia vespertina | reverse complement strand
ATTGCCGGAGCCACATCTTGTGACTCACTCATATACCTGAGGGTCGACAGGCGGACTCGATCCCGTGAACGGTACAGCGAAGTAGGCTCCGAAAGCGCACTCACTAACCACTAAGCCACAGCCGCGGGCCCGTTATTGCATGGTGAAATAAGGAACGTATATGATATTTTAACGATCAACTGTCTAGTCCTATTCACAAGTCTTTCATAACTAATACATTGTTTGCTTGTTTTATTAGGGTTTAACGTCGTACTTAATGATATTTCTCTAATATGACGACGTATTACTCATATCACCCTGTTTCTTGCTTAAATACGATGGGAAACCGAGAGGAAACCTCGTAAAAACCACCCCCGTGATTTCAGGAGCCACATCATGTAACTCACTCACATACCCGATGGTCAACAGACGGACTCGAACCCGTGAACGGCACATCGAATTTGGACTAGTAGGCGGACACGCTAACCACTAAACCACGGACATGGGCCGAACCTAATACAAGTTCAAGTAAGTCACAGAATGTTATGTTAACATGAATAAAATACTGGCTGTTACAGAAATACATGTATGTGACAATTTAAATGTTCCACCGTGGGAAAAACAAGGACTTAGCACCAGTTGTCAAGTCCACGATAATACTACATGTACATACTCGACATATGTTTGATTGATTAATTTAAAGGTTAGTGGCACAGCAAAATCTTGGATCTATGAAATACATCAGATCGTCCAACAGTTTTGCTCACATTTAAATATATACATATTTTACGTCACAATTGCATATTTTCTAAATATCGGTAGGTATTTGTAATTGTGCTTATGTTGTATGCACAAAAACTGCTTCAATGGTGACAAATTGTCCATTTCACAGTTGCTTAAATACATGTACGGGAACCCGGAGGAAATGTAGCCACCCCTCTCTTAACCACCTCCGCGACTGACAGAACCACAAAGTGGAACTCACGCATGTACCTGGTCGACGACAGAAAGACTCGAACCAGTGGACGGTACATCGAAGTAGAATTGGTAGGCAGATACACTAACCACTTAGTCACGGACGCGGGCCCTCGATATACGATAGTAATTTATAAACGCCTTAGTGATTCATTTGTTACGTCTCTAAAAATCAAATTGTAAGTCAATCAGTCAGTCGGCCAAGCAGTTGGTGTAATCAATCAAGCAGTAACTAAGCTAATCAGATACCAGCCACGAACAATTTGTCAGCGACGGCCACTCTGCAAGTATGGCAACCGGTCAATCAATTAACCTGGCTAACCAATGAAGCTCTTCGTCTGTCACCAGACTGATGGTGTGCGAATGGATATATGGTTACCACGTTCCTTACATATGTTAATGATCATATAGCCTATAGTAGGCCTTAAAGAGAAATACCATAGACTTTCGACCTAAATTTATTATTTTTATTACATATTTTCCAAGACAAACATCTGTATTGCACTTGCATTCGAGTAAGCATAGCCGTTAGTTAGTTAATATATCAGGCGGGACTGACGTCATTGGTTTTTAGTACAAGGTTGATATGTACAAGCGCTTATTTCTTGTTGTTGTTTCGCTTCGAGACGGAACCCTCACTTTCGGTATTATGTGAAAGCATCCACCAGTGCATGCAATAGAGAGACAGCCACGACCAGATGGTATAACTCCCGTGTTTTCTAACAATGACGTCAGTTCCGTTTTTTAAATTAACTAATTAATTCGATTGCAAGTGCAATACAGATGGTTGCCTTTGTAATTACGCGATACAAATAATAGTTTAGGTCGATTAACAGTGGTCTTTCCCTTTAATCTCAGATACACATCGAAAATATCGGGTTGTTTGGTTGAAGAGCATTTCACCCCTACGACGGCTGTGTATCCCGACAGGTGATAACTACTTTAACACAAAGATTACATGTGAAGTATTTTGAACAAAGCAAAATAATATTCCTCCAATGGTAACTTTAAACAGCAGGACCACCATCGGAAGATACTACCCTAAGATTGTATATACATTGTAGCCATATATCTAATAGCGCGGATGGATAACAATATCCATTCAGACCTACTGCCCTATAATGTTTCTTTCCCAGTGTGTGGTCACAACACTACGGTGGGCTTCTTTTCTTATGGCTCAAAATTTGCTGAAACATTTGTCATTAGACACACAAAATAACAGTATGAGAAAAACATAGAGTATCACAAATGCGTCTTTCTTTAAGCCCCTAAAATCCGTCCGAGGGCCCTTACGATCAGACTGATACCACACAATAGACACACTTGGTGCAACATGTCTAACAAGAACATCATCCATATTGATAATGATACCGGCCATTTGGTGCAGCAGATGTGGTCATTTGATTGAAACTGTCGCCGTCTTACCTCCATGACTTGCGTACATCTATTTACCGCTTGGCCATAAACCAGGACCATTTTGAAAGTCGGAAAAGCTAGATGGTACTTGGTGGTTACAAACTGGGTATTTTATGAGTACATGTATATCATTTCAACCCTAATTATAAATAGCAGTTCAAACAGTGGAAACAATTGGGGCCACCTTAGCCAAAGGATACATCATGTCGAGTGCTTATAACAAGACCCAGTCGCCTATGTTCATGCTTTGCAAAAATGCGTTAACCCCACTAAAAAAATTGCACAACAACATGGAGTAATTTTGGCCAATACTGATAAAAAGATTGAACCAAAGGAAAGTGAAAGGTTTTCCTTTCCGTAAATGTTTCTAAGTTATGCCAAAAAGTGTAGGACGGTATCCAGCACCAACTTATGCATTCAGTCGGGTCAGATTTGAAATACTTGTTATGAGTCTTCACCTGGAGAGATTACGGTGTTTGTCTGGGCGCAAAATCGAATAAGAGTGATAGACTGTCTTCAACAGAGGCAGACGATCCCTTGAGAATATTTTGGCTCACTTGAGATACAGCCTCGGGAAAACCAAAATGTACCATTGCTGTTTCATCTAATTAATGTTCCAGTGTGCACATCATCTATTGGCATGTCTTGGCTTTGAACTAAGAGAATAACCGACTTACTCTTTCGATCTTAAGGTATCAGACTTCCAGTGTTCCCAAACTTGAAAAATGCTCTGGTTGTCGACTAATTGATTTGTTGATTGTTTTAACGCCGAGCTTATTTGCACCAGCAATATAGCTAATCTAACATAACTATATAATATGAAGTGATCCATTGTGTCGATGAAGTAGTGTTCTCCCATCGCAAAATTAAAAATGAAGCCAGAACAATCCAGCTTGAAGCAAATTGCCTTTCACCAGAGACCTGCTCTAGCTAATACTCTGGGTTAGCCTGTATCAAATCGAGATAATAACAGTTAGCTTGTGTAGCACAATAGTCATCAACTTTGATATATATCTTTATTATTGTTTTATTTTTATTATTTATTTAATTTTTGTATTTATTTTTGATATTTTTTATTTACAGTTTATACAAAACCTTGTTGTTGCCGGTTAATTAGATTGGTTCTTTTATTGTTCTGGTTCTAGTATTGCATTTAGAAGATATCCTAGATAACAGTGTGTTAATTTGGTTAATATAAATTATTCCGTATCGAGGTATAAAGCTTTGGCATAAACGATTCCATTGAACATGGCAATAAGACAAATAAGTAAGTAAGTAAGTAATCATCTTTGCATCAATGCTGGCATTGAATGGTTGTAAAATTGTTTAAAAGGTAAACTACATTCATTATTCAATGTACAGCCCAGAAAACATACCACAATCATTTGAGTTAAAGAAACAGACGGAGAGCTTAAAACCAGACCAGACTTTTATAAATTGGTTTTTTTAAAAACCGTAGTCCTACATGAATAGCTTCGGAATAAATAAGAAAACACACACGGTCAGGAACACTTCTCTCTTTCCTTCAGTTCCATCTATTTATCAGTTTTTGCAGTAATGGCGATGATGGCATACCAGCCTAGGAGACAATATCGTAGTCAGAAATGTTTCGACGAAGAACACAATAACATTGAAAGCAAAGTCAATTCAATTTCGCCTCTCGAACATCCTTTGTTGTTTCCAAATCTGATTATATGATACATATTCAAAATAACGGGTTCATAATGTACTTGTTAGATTTGACACACTTAACATAAAACCATTACCAAATTACTTACAAAGCACTGGATCGCTTGTGATATTTACTTATAGTCTAAGCAATCGGGTTGTAGTGTTTGTTTGTGAAACAAATTGTACATACAGATCATCATATTTCATCCACGCGCTCACTGTGGTGTACCTGCCAATGAGCGAACCAGTGCGTTTTAATTGTATCCGAAAGGACATGTGAAGTGGTATGGAAATAGATATGAAAACTGACAATGAAGCTCAACACAAAGCCGAAAGATCAGGCACTGTACAGGATTACGGATGCCGATAATGTTTCCTATGGCTTGTGGCATTCCAATTGTTATCTCTACAAGAGCATACAAGAACTCGAGACAAAGGTCTTGAAATATAGTCAACAATAATGTGTATCAGTTTCTGGTATCCCAAAAAAATCTTAAGAACTGAAAATAACGTAAGAAAAGTAATATACTTATTTCATAAATTTTGGAAATGTGTCATAAACCTTTCTGATAGATGAAGGATGTCTGCTACCTTCCTGATACTCTATTATCCCCAAGACATTAGTTGTTCGAGTAGTTTAAGATGGCTGGAATTTATTGTTAGCCGCATTCTGATGGAGAATACAAGGTCATGTGTTCAATTCCCGAATCACTTCTACAATTGTCTGAAATATGTCTGGTTAAATCCGAAATGAGCGTAATCACACGGCTACAAATACTGTTGAAGTTTAGTAAATAATGCATGTTATCTTTGGTCTTGGCGAAATAATAACTTTTATGATAGTACTATGAAACGATACAGTTTAACTGTTGAAGAATTCCCAGTCATTTCTGTTGTACGCATTTTGCGCCACAAATATTAAAGGCGGCATCACAATTTAGGTAGTACCACGATTATGACTGCACCACAATGTAGGTGGTACCACCATTTTGGCGGCGCAACAATTAAGGTAGTACCACGATTATGACTGCACCACAATGTAGGTGGTACCACCATTTTGGCGGCGCAACAATAAGGGTAGTGCCACGATTATTACTGCACCACAATGTAGGTGGTACCACCATTTTGGCGGCGCAACAATTTAGGTGGTATCACCATTATACCAACACCACAATTAAGGGCTCAACACAACGACACAACAATTAAAATGACACCACAATTAAGACGTGTTTAGGATTGTGCGAGGTGGTTCTGGCGATGGTGATAACGAGCAGAGCCGTTAAGATCTTGTTTCTCTAAAGCAATAACCCCATGATAGCCTTCATGTACACCTGGCTAACCACCACCCACACCGTGAACTATAAACCAATAAACACTTGCACCAGTCAACGACAGCTGATCAAGGTGTTTTACAGTTATGTACAGTAACAATAACAACAGTGTTGCGCAGTTAATGATCAGTGTGCTAAGTAAATAAACTAACGGATAGTTGGTTTTGATAAAGACTACCCAAGAGTAGAATCAGAGGTATGTGTTAAAGTGTTTCATCTGATACCAACACACATAGGATAGAACAACTTGAACTCAAATTGAATAGAACATAGGTTTTGGATAAAAGTAAACCTGCAAAAAGATCTTCGGGTTTCTGAGTCATTGTTAATGTCCAATTCTAAACGCGTCTTTTAGCGGATGCGTGAGTGATTGTAGTGGGTGGTGGGGGGTGGGGTGATTGAGTGCTGTTAAAGCAGTTTTACACCACACAACACCAATGCATGGCGATTGACATCGATATGAAATTCGAAACTCATCAAGTGACCAAACAACAGACCTGCACATAGCACATGGACAATACCTATCCAGCTCAATAAATAAGCACACATTTACTTTAGTGCGATTCGATTTGGGAAATAATACATCATAGCATGTGTATCAGGTTTTTTGTTGTAAATTATACACAGACATCACAGGGTGACGTGTAACAGAGCACACAGAGTGGCGAAGCATACACAAATTGTGCTGGGTGCATCTGTTGTGTTTATCTCATTGGAGCTAAATTGTTCTTCTCGGATGTAATAGTCAGTCGATTTTGCCATTGTGCATTGCATTGGCTACCATGCTGTAGGCTTGCACCACAAATGTACTCCTGGAATCAGCTGTAGATTATCAACGAAACATTTGCACTATTACGTTACATTTAGTGATCAGAATAGTCGGCTGTAAACTTACCTTAACAAACTGTACTTTAACGTAAAACAACCAAGGCTCCTTCCTCTTCAGTAATTTCAACAAAACATCAGCAATCAGAAACGGACAGCTGACTGGCAGCTACTGCATATTACCAGATACTGCCTACTGCTCGCCGGTGAAAATCAACTTCGTTAGGAGAACAATATACTTGTAATAAAAGGCAACTGTCAAGTGATACAGTATTGACTGCTTGCTTGGGAATACACATCAGGACACTTGAAAGCATATGGTCGGAGAGGAGTACCAACTGGACACTTCATTTTGCCATTTCTGTGCAAACTGTCCGTTTACATATTTCATTCATGTTCAAGTCGTAGAGGACGAGTACTTAAATTCGCTTCCATTCGCAATCTCTTTACAGCAACAACAGAGACCGAGTAATTTTAATCTAAAGTAGCTCAAACTATCAAAAGCTTTCTAGAAATCCATTATTTCTGCAGCTGAACACGAGTAAACTTTCCGATATGAAACTATGGTGGGTGAATATAAAAACAACCCTATTTCAACTACTTAAGACGTCCTTTCTCAGCTTCGATCACCATGACAACGTCTCATGCCCGAATATCTGACGGACAGACTCTTGATTTACACATAATCCTTTGCCCGAATTATGTTTTAAGCGGGAAGATTTTTTTGTACAGATTTCCCGTTCAAAAGACCAATGCAATTTCACAAGCCTTTCTTGCCTTACGTCGCAACTAACAACAAAATGCCAATTTGATAGAAAACCCTAAATAGCCCGTTATATATGTTTCTCTAAGTAGGTGTTACCCGATTTTCAACGGGGACGGACACTTGTCTATTTCGCTTTCTAAGCTTATAACATGTACAATACTTAACCCATCAATACACAGAAGAGGAAATGCAATTCGTGTCGGGAAACTACACTTGAATAATAATCTTTACATAGGTCATATCAAGTTCAATTCAATTACCGCTTATCAGAAAATAATCTGCAATCAATCAAACGGGACTGTTTCTTTGAATGGAAATGGTCAAAATTTTCAGATAAAAAAGAAACATTAAATTGTTTTAGAACATTTGATCTCAAAACTATTGTATGATAGTGCAGATTTATTATTATATTATTAATAAAATACAAAGGTAGAATAAATAAATGTATTAAATCCGTTTTTAAATTAATTCCGGCAACAGAGAAGAACGTAATTATAATTTTATATATCCACAGAGTAAACTAGAAGTACATATGGTAACTGAGGTATGTCGGTTGCCATGGCGTCCCTTCCGGTGGTTCTAAACGCGTTCGACTTCTGCGTGACAAAGTTATATTACAGTGGACAAACTTGCGCACTAACCTGACTCAATTACCAAGGCGCTGGTCTTATCATGTGATCAGATTAATTGAACCGGACTTACCTTTTTTGCAGGAGTTTCCATTATTAGTTGAGAGAGTTACGAGCTGCAGTTTATAACCTAATATGAATGTAATCAATATGTTCCCTAAGCATATTAATTATAGCCTGAGCTTTTGACAGCGAGTTCGTTTCGATATATCAAGCTGTCCAACATGAGTTACACGATCTTACAGTTAGCCAGGCGGATTGTTGAATAGCAGATCATTAAGGGTTCCCCGGAAGTCAACAGAAACAGATCTTTACACTGTGCTTCACAGAAGGAGCTTTGTCACGTCAAAATCATTCTTGTAAAGCCCCAGAATATTTCACCCAGAATTAATATTTTCGCAAAGTATTTTAACTTTTTAGACACCCATTAACGAGTGTTCCATTAAAAAAAAAACAATTGTTAAGCGAAACTTTAATTTTTCCCTCCAAAATCAACTATAAAAATGAAAAATTTTAACCATTATTTCCCTTCGACCATGCGTAGATAACATTAGGACTAAGAAATTTCCCCTGCACAGTATTACTGGAGCTGTGGTATAGTCTAAAACTCATTAAGAAATAACATCACTTGTCAGTAATGCGTGATGGAACTATTGGAACGATATGCGTGCATACCTGGATTTGTTGAATTAATCAGTTCAATATTTACAGACTAACCTAGTTTAGAAATAAATCTTAATGGCGGTAACCACTTGGATTGTCTCTAAACTGGGATAGGTTAAGTAGTGTGTACAATTAGTTTGACACACATCACCGACAAATCCTAGCGGGACCTCGAGTGACAGGATCGAAAACAATCGTCGCATAAGAGCTTCATTAATCGATACTACAGTTTCCAAATCTGGTCTCCCAAGTGCTTATTGATCAGGTGTAACATATCCGTTCTGCCTCGCCAATCAGAATGATTTTTTTAAACAACCTTTACAAACCGTTACATAATTGTGGTACAACTAAACCATAATGTCGTCATATGTAAGAACGGCTGAGTACTCCAAATAGTATCGACAAAGTCAAACACTAATTATTGACGAGAAATTATGAAGCTTGTCTTGTGAAACATAAATTATATTGGGCTTTCTTCTATTGTTTGAAGGGAAGGTGGCACGAACTAATTTTCCGTTTCAACGATATTACATATATATTGTTGGAATTAGTTTGGGGTAGTTATTATTAATTATGGCATACATTTGTTTCTTTCGTCAATACACACTACCATGCGTGCATTCGGTAAAAATGTTGATACAATTTGCCTTAGTATTCGGCTAGATTTTAAGCGATATACGTTGCAATAATCGCCACAAAATAACAAAAAAGAAAAACAGCCTGATAAATCATTTCACGAATAAGATAGGTTGAGACCATTATTCGTTGCGTTGGTAACCGACGCAACACCAAGGCTGTACCTCGCGATTATCCAAAATAACCCAAAGCATAATTGTTAACGCCAATCACTCGGATAACTGCGAATAAAAATCAATTGTCCATTGTTTTGTTGGCAAAGTCGCATCCCAAACCACCTGGCAATTCTTTTTTATTTGCAGTTATCATAAACTTACGGTACAAAATCAAACTTCAATTTCTCTTTTGTTTTCCCAAACGACAAAAGAAGAACAAACAAATATAAAAAAGTTGTTCTTGAATCTAAAAATGTTTTTATTCTACGCCTATTCTTGTCAAATATTTAATGCTGCACTTACTTAATAAATATAATAATTAGGTGACGTTTTGGCTGATTAGTTATCCAATTAAAAGGATAGGACTACATACATTAAAGGAGACAGTTACCCTTATTGACGTGTATCTGGACTGCCCATAAAACAGTATGAGCCAGTGGATGATTTCTGACGTAATTCGTTCTTTTATGGAACATTCGTTAATCGTTATGTAATGCGGATTTCCGGGATTTGTTTGAATGGTATTTAGTGCCATTGGAGCCTAAATTATTCTTTGAGAACTTAATAGGCGTGTCAAGGATATGTGTTCCTCGAGGGTTAGGAATAAACCAAGACAACGTGTAATTAGCTAGGCGCTGTAGCCAAGCACGGGAGCTAAGGGGAAATCCTGATTTTCTATGCGACCGCAATATCTTCCTTCTCTGACGTCATTCCATTGCCAGTTTCTTTTGAAATAGAAAACCTAATCCTGATTAGTGTAAAATTACACAACCTCTAACGATTGACAAATCTTCTTTAGGTTTTCTTGTATAAGAGACAAGTCGTCGATTTATTGAACTGATAGCAGCTTTACGGAATGAAACCTTTTCGGAATCCAAACAACTATTTTAACCTGCATATTCAGATTGCTTTTGGAAAAATCAAGAACCGTGCATTCTTACACGAATTGCTATGAAGTTGCCACAATCAATGCTATGTGTATGTAAAATATCGTGATTAATTGGCTTATTTCGAACGTGAAGCAAGCATTTCTTGTATCCAATGACAGTCTGACGGATGGGAGATTCCCCATAACATTGCTGTACTTGGATTAGTATCCTGGGAAATGAAGCCAGGTCGATTCAACGGCCACAGCACCTACATCAGACGATAGAGGCAAGGCATACAATCTGTTAAGGTTTCCACGCTCTTACGAAGAGTCTCTGGATAGAACCCTTATCTCCAGAACATAACATTTATAAATAGAGCACTAGAAATTAGTCGAAATGAATGTTAATATAATAATACTATTTTCCACTTTCTTGGACAATTAAGACTATTCGTTTTCTAGTTATATTTTTTGTATGTATGTGACTGTTATTATGTTATCACCAACGAATGTTGTTTTCTCAAAGTTGTAGCCCCCATGGCTATAATAGATAAACGTACAAAGGTAGATCATTGGGGGTATATTTAATGTATTGCATTGCGTTTTAAAGAAATGAAGGTTTTGCTCCCGCTAAATGCCCATGAATTGTTGATTAATACGATGAAATGAAATCAGGACACGCGGCATGATGCAAGATGTTCCGTATTTGAATTGCATGAGCTATTCATTACGTTTTCTTGGGACATAATGATCGGGTTTGAAAACAGTGGTGCGAAATTAATCCGGTGACAAAGCGAAGGAGAACAGCATAAGGTGAATCCGTTGATGACCTACCTACTGGCAAACAACACGTCAGGTCGAGCACCTCTGTCAAATTAGACACGTCAGGACAGTGCCATGGCGACATATCGGCAGCCTTAATGACAGCCTATTTCCGTGAAAGATACACTCAGGTCGAAGGGCTAATTTCCCCCAAAGTATGAAACACAAGCTTAACATCCGATTAACGGAAACTTTGATACGTCATATTGACAGGACCATATCTCCTACAACAGCTTTTAGCCGTGAGCAGCAATGGAACTAGAGGCTGCCCACGTGTCGCTGTTATGTACATCTGATATGGTGGCCGTCTCCCGTGGACACAGATTTTAATCATTTAGTAGTTTGGAGCTCATTTATAAACGCCGTGTAAGCCACTTTTAGTCGTTTTGGCCCTTTCCCACAGTAGAATTGTTAAATGACCTGTATATCAGGTTTTAGGTTACGAGTAAAAAGCTTTGTTCATCTAACTGGAAATAAAGCTATTAACTCATATGTATGAATTTCATTATGAATTGGTTTTCTTCGCCAAATTGCAAATTCATGTTGACATGAAATATTAATAATTTGTTTATAAAACTCTAAGCTGCAAATTTAAGGATGGAGAATTACACCAATTCGTTAAGGACCAAACCGCACAGCAAAGCCTTAATGGCATGAAGCTTGTTACAGTCAGCGCCTATGTTAAACATGCATTCACTGGGAAATCAAAGTAAAGCCAATTATATACTGGAGATGCGTTAATATAATAGGCACTGCCTGTTCGTAAATCCCTTTTCTGATATAGGAAATAAAATTTTGTTAAAACCAGTTATATACTGGAAATGAGACGATAATATGGTCCATCTAACTCCGATTTATACATCTGTCTGGCTGTACAAAAGGCCACACATCTCACCCGTATCCATGCGATGATAGCTACGAGTATTTTGGTATATTTTGGTAGCGAGTGAACTGTTGAACGATATTTCATTCGGGTCACCATGTGTTCTCTCGGAGTAAGTAGATTTGTTCGCCATCAATCGCTTCGGCTCTATATGAGCTTCACCGCCCATGTCCAGTCCGATAACTACTCTGCTATGTTTTGCAGTTCAACCGTCGACAAATGGTGACAGCGCTGTGTTTATATCATTTTATTACCGTCTTAGAGTTTGATTTATGGTAAGATTATATTAAGCTTTAACCAGGTAAAACTTTTGACGATTAAACCAAGTCAAGATAGGGTTTTACTGACCAGAGAGTCTTTATGTATTTGATACGTGTTTGTATTTATTAAAGTGAGTGTCGTATTATTTAATATGGTTTTGGGGAAAAGTATCGACAAAATGGATGAGAATTCGAGACGTGCCGATATTCAAAGGCCAACTGGGTACGTCAAAGTCTCGTCTTATAGTCAATCTATAACTGGAAATATATTTTAATCATATCATTAGCATGTTGCATCTAACAGCGTATCTATATGATGCCTTATGGCAGCTGGTAATATACAGAAAGGTTGATGGATATGAGATCAGCACTGTAGCAGTTTGATTTACAAACAGACAACGACTAGGTTTAGGATGTTCTCAAATATAACAGTTCCAGCAGCTGATGACGGAGAAATCGACTGAGAGCATCCAGGCCAGTTCGTTAGCATACACCGGCAAGTACTGAGTCAACACCCGGCGAATAATTTGGCTTATTTTTGTGACAGTCTTGTTTGATTAAGAAGCCCATCGTGGGAAGTAATTGGGTTGCTGATGAACACATCTCCGTGTTTTTATTTTAGTATTCTACACGATGACGTTGCCTGTGGCTTATATTCTATCTCCTCCCCTAGAAAACAGGCCGTGTCATATACAGAAAACAAGTTACCTAGTATTTAATACCTCACAATTATAACAGATTGTGATTGCATGGCAAATGACTTGCGAAAACAGATTTTGAATCTTCTAATGTCAGATTAGTGAGTTAAATCAGACTGAATATACCTTTTAATATCTGACTAATGCGTTAAACCCGATTGAATATCCATCAATGTCTTATTAATGAGTTAAACCCGACTGAATATCTAACTAATGAGTTAAACCCAAGTAAATGTCTACCAATGTCTGTCTGACTAATGCGTTAAACCTGACTCAATATCTACCAATGTCTGACACATGAGTTAAATCCGACTAAATATCTGCCAATGTCTGTCTGACTAATGAGTTAAACCTGACTCAATATCTACCAATGTCTGACTCATGAGTTAAATCCGACTAAATATCTACCAATGTCTGTCTGACTAATGAGTTAAACCTGACTCAATATCTACCAATGTCTGACTTATGAGTTAAACCCGACTAAATATCTACCGATGTCTGACTAATGAGTAAAACACGACTCAATATCAACAAATGACTGACTAATGAGTTAAACTCGATTGAATATCTGCCAATGTCTGACTAATGAGTTAAATCCGACTCAATGTCCACCAATGTCTGACTAATAAGTTAAACCCGAATCAATATACACCAACGTCTGACCAAACCTGTCTGACCAAACCTGACTGAATATCGGCCAATATTTGGCTAATAAGAGACATTCGACTGAATATCTACGAAATGTCTGACTAATGAGTTAAATCCGGCTGAGTATCTACAATTGTCTAACAAATTAGATTAATCTGATTGAGTTTCTACCATTGTCTGAATTATTAGATTATCCTGATTAAGTATTTGCCTATGTGAATATTGCATGTGGCCGCTGAGCTGAAGGTTACCATGTTTTGTCTCAGTATCGTCGTTTTTTGTTAAACTGTCTGCCAGGTTTAAGTTTCTTCATTTGTTCGAATGGCGTTTAAAGTCATACTCAAAGTTATTTAACTTACATGATGTCTTTGCAGTGCTGCTAATTGATGCGGAGTTTATAATACTGAAATCCCATAGGGCACCCCGCTTTCTCTGCAGTCACATGACAGCTCCATTTTACCCCTAACTTGAAACCGTTCGCTCGAATCCAATAAGTGAGCCAACGCGCAGTTTAATTCTTTGTATTGCATATATTTGAATTGCTACTAGTACTTAAAGTCCAATTTACCTCTGGTACAAACCATAACGAAATCTTCCAACATAGTTGTCTCGTAAACTAAATGATGCCAAGATGTACTCCATCTATTAAGAGTCTTATTAATTTAAATTATATTTTACTCATACCATAGGTCAATAGTGCTAATTGAACGGCAAATCTCATTACAAACTATTACGAAATCTCCCAACTTAGTTGTCGCGTATATTGCATTTTGGGAAGGGTACTCTTTACTTTTGGATTTAATATTAATGTGTATTTTACTCATAGTAAACCATGTAGGTCAATGCTGATAGGCAAATTTGTTGTAAACCACCACGAAATCTCCAAACACAGTTGTCACAAGACGTACTGGGGGTAAACTGCATACAATATTTTGCACAATTCTGGAAATTAAATTATCTTCCGAAT
Organism: Mopalia vespertina; assembly: GCA_030265115.1. NCBI lineage: Eukaryota > Metazoa > Mollusca > Polyplacophora > Chitonida > Mopaliidae > Mopalia > Mopalia vespertina. The sequence goes on along the minus strand of JAQQZZ010098357.1, from coordinate 2,552 downwards.
AGTTTAAACGCCATAATTGCTAATACTAGAAATAAATTAACGAATACGGTCTTGTATAAAAATAACATGAAAGATAAAACCGGTTATATTTATAAGCCACAGAGTGAGTTTATATATCTATATATTTTTTCAATTACAACAACGCCCGGTTTTGTACCAAAACAATTTCTTGGTTGCAGAATGTTTTAAATAACATTTTCGCAAGGCAGGTTAAAATCTGGTCTCCTGTAATCGCCACAGTGAACGTGGATGGATATCACGATAATTAGAAAAATAAATCTCGAAATCAATTAAAAACACGACAAACAGTAACATTAGTCTTCGATCGACAATCCACAAGCCTTGTTCTAGCTCATGGCAAAACTCATAAAACTGTCGCCTATTCAGGGAAATAGCACTACTTTTCAATGATGTGTATCTGGCTTGATAATAAAACTGCAATCCACCGATGCTGAAGCGATTGTTAACAGTTATTAAAGAGGATTTAGAAACACATGACATTTGCACATAAACGCATTATAGAAAGCGTTGCTCAAATTGCATTTCTCTGCTCAATTCAATTAAGCACAGACATTGCGGTGATTTGTCGTTGGGTGACGTTAATACAGCTGTCAACATCATTTCTTAACGAACATAATTGATAGGGTTAACAAAGCAATGGGCTGGGAAAGAGAGCTATATTTGCTGGGCGTTAGATGGAGGGAGGGATCAGTTGGTAAGCTCGCCATCGCAGCCGCACATGTGGAGTCCCACTACCAAGCTCATACCATTTCCTTTAGTCAATTGGTTTTCTTGAAAATAAAGACGATAGAACCATAGCATGGCAGTGAATACTTCATCGCTTAACCTCCGACCCCGACTCATTTGTTACATATTAATCTACGACCACCTGTTGCCTGACCGATCTATGCATGAACCTGACAATTTATTATTGTCTATTGGAAATAAATTGCCACCATTTGTATAGATTGGGGCTTTCAGAATTGGCCGGGTCAGCGCGCTGTATTAAGATAGGCCACTTTCCTCGGGAAATAGATCATTCTTGTCTTCTGTAGTTGATCTGCTAACCATTGAATTATTTCCAGCTAAAACGAACTCCACTGAACTAAAACAATCAAGATAACACGTAAAGTGCCGTTGTGCAAAAAAAAAAACCCGAAGAAACGGTCCCCTTGGGGTATCTTAACCTATGCTCAAGTGGTATCAGATACAACTTGCACTTCAAAATTGGTAAAAAAAAAAAGAGTATCAGACTGACAATTACATTCGATCTTCGCAGAATTATGGCGCCACATACATGCACTCTTATTCGAATTCACAGCGCAATTCAACTATCTTGTTTTCCAAATGTCCAGTATAACACCCTTAATACACTTGTATAGTACGTAAGATAAATATACACTTTTGATGACATCGGTGATGTCTTCGTATCAAATGTATATCACCTGTTTTATTTCATATCACAATTCCAGCATAGTTCAGCAGAAGTATAAAATAAAAAACTTTCTCCTACCTGATTTATTGTAATTTACAATTTAAGATAAGGAATAAATGGAAACACGCTGTAAGATTTCCGATTTTTGTCCATGTTTGTTTTAAGCAAACCACTTTACAGCCGCTAAAGCGCTCAATCCAATCAGCTGTCCTTGCCCAGCACATTTAAAATGATCAAAGAGTAATAGCTACCATGGAAGCTCTGCCACTGTAGCAATATGTTTATAAAATACTTGTATACACTAACAAATTGGATGGGATGATACATCAATCTAAAATCATTCCATAAAACCCACAGCCTCCTTGAATTTGTATACTGAGTATGGACACCTTTTTATGCAATAAATACTGCATGTTGGAGAATGGAGCATAATGATTTTTCAGTTATAGTCATTCGATGTTCAATGAGCGGGGAGCGCGAGTTGAATTGTCGAGGTATAGCAAAAACCAAAACTGTCCAGTCGAAAACGTGTGTTTGTGTCCTTGTATATTTTTTCTCAAGGCTATTTTCGTTTCAAAGTGTCGTCTACCGCTGGGCTTCACTAACGTGGGCTGAAGAAAGTCACTGACTGTATCTCAATGCAGTACACAATAACAATCCCAATAGGGCTTGTAAGTCTCGTTCTCTTCTGCTTGATTCCCGGGTACCTCCTTTAAACTATGTCGCTATGTTTAGAATACCGATCTGATTCGAGTTGCTGTTGTGCGCAGCCGTAGGACAATAGATGGGAGAATTGGCATCTTTTTAACTGTACTCTTATGGTAACGGTAGAGCTAAAAAGAATGTAGGACGTACCCGGAAGTGGAGTGAATTACGTGATATATCGCAGATCACATGACATGACGCACAGGCTCCATAAAAATATCGTGCGTAAGGTATAGCTAGCATGCTAAAAAGCCACTCTCACGTGTACTGTACGCTCTATATTAAAAATATATATCGCCACAACAGTAGAAAGTAGCAATTTGTGATTACCATTGTTATATATATATTTTGAATAAATGAAGAGAGAAAAATGTGCTTGCCTCCACCGGGAATCGAACCCGGGACCTTGGGT
>JAQQZZ010098346.1:0-16744 GCA_030265115.1 Mopalia vespertina | reverse complement strand
GGTCAACAAGTTTCTCACACATCCGCGCTTACTGTATATATAGAGATGACCAAGCCACACTCGATGGTTCTCACCAAGCGGTGATGTCACGAACGGAGCCGGAATTAATACATAATAACGTTGATTTGTGAGTTATCATGTACTAAAAAATTAGTACATAAATAGTAGTGAGGAACCAAAATGGCACCGCACTACTGATAACGTACAAAACAAAAAAATTACTACATAAATAGTAGTAAGGTGACAAAATGGCACCGCACTACTGATAACGTACAAAACAAAAAAATTACTACATAAATAGTAGTAAGGTGCCAAAACTGCACCGCACTACTGATAACGCACAAAACAAAAAATTACTACATAAATAGTAGTAAGGTGCCAAAAACGGCACCGCACTACTGATAACGCACAAAACAATTAGTACATGATAACGTTGAAGCCTTCCTTATTATGTACTAATAAATACGACCTGACATACGCATTCTGTACTACTCATACAACATTGATAAACCATAGTTTTATTATGTTCAGGCATATCGAACTGACATTGTCATGATCACAGATCATCGGGAAATTTGTCATGGTTATGAGTGTATAGTTGATATAAATAAATAAATAAATAGAATATTAGACAGTTAAGTTTAGAGCGATAAATATTTATGTTCTTTAAACTTCATTGTGTAATGTCATGTGAAATATCAGGATTCATCACTCGTAAATGTGATATTTTACTGAACTAAAACACGCCATGCTGTTCTCATATTGCAAAGTTTGAAATTGCTATAAATTATTAGAAAAGTGCTTTTCTATCTAATCTCTGATATAAAAGATAGAAAGAATATTTACATTGAAGTTTGAATCATGATATTGCTTTAGTGAATGGTTGGAAGGATAAACACTGAACGTTTCCTGTCTTGTGACTTATCTGTTTCAGCACTTACCCGAGCAATATCATCATTGTATAATATCATCCATTTATGTATACCCCTGTGGTCGTATAACTGTCTCTAATATCAAAACTATAAAAAGCGGTTAGTCCATCATATTTAAGGTAGATTTGAATTAAATGCCCGAAAATGTGCGGTCTACTAGAGATCTGAGACAACGGCCTCGGTTGATCTGGTCAATGTGAAAACAGTTAAAGGACAACCTTTTTCGTACCTTTATGTTGTCAATTACAAACTATCAGCAGCTGTTTTCTATATCATTGTGGCAGATCTATATATGTGCACCAAAACCCTACTTAAATGTAGAATCGATTTGATGGACAATATACTATGGGAACTGTCGGTTGTCACTAATGGTAATTTGTGTTTGTATTTCATTGACTACTTGTTAATATACCCCTTTAATCAATTCATACCGTAAAAAGACTTCCTCCAATGTTGTCACCGAGACACCAAAACTAGAAATTCCAAGCCGAGATTTACTTGTCTCCATCTCTGCAAATAGTTTTTCAAACTTCGGCGAATCCTCGTTGGGAAGTAAATAGGTCAACTCTGCTCCCACTTCGCTATCTTTCAGAGAATTCGGAATATGATTCGTTATGAGATTTGTGACACCTCTGACGTCACATTGAGGAGTTTTCACCAACGTCAAGTGATACCCACTTCCTGTTAACAAAGATGTTTGCATATTGCTAATGAACACATGGTTTATCCCGGACTACCATAAGCTCACTGTATAGTTACATATGTGAAACTAAGCATTTAAATTCGCTAATGACAATTAACAGAATGGTTGAATGGATAACCAGCTCAACGCTTCGTGTTTCGTCAGTTATCTTTTACCACAAACTGTTGTGTTGCGTTAGTTTCAAACATGTCCATCATCTTTGCACTCCACTATGTGTTGGCTCTGTGTAGTTTTCAAGTGGCTGTAGGTCTGTTTGTATTCAAATGAATTGGAATTATATATTTCTGATAAAAGAGTGAACGGCAAATGGGCCGAGGTGCACGTATTCGCTGATTGGCCACATTTCAAGAAAAACAACCAATCCACGCCAATATTGGGTCTAACACTGTTGATATAGAACTGTGTTGCTCCATTGGGCTCCATTTGAGAGTTACCAACGCCGACTTTTGCTGATGAGAGTGCATTGGAAGAGTTTAAGTCCCTAAAAAAACGGTATAAATATGCTCTACATATAAGCAGTATAGAGTGGGCAACTCGGATATCATTTACTATTACATTATGAGGAAGGGTTATGGGTTATCAAGTACTAATTGTTTACTACATAAACAGTAGTGGGGATCGTTTTGATCCCCCACTACTATTGATGAAGTTATATTTTATTACATACAAAGAAGGTTTGTAGGTTATTCAGTACTTAGGAGCGGCACCTTAGAACATGATAAGTAAGGGCTGTAAGTTAATAAGTACTAATGTGTATGCTTGTTGGGTCTCTACCTGGAAAGACGGTGTTGTGTTTGGGTGACCTACGGTGTGTTAGTCACTGTGCTGAAACGTGTGTATGTATGTATGTATGTATGTATGTATGTATGTATGTATGTATGTATGTATGGTTTTGTTGTCGCATGACATGGCATACAAAATATAACCAGAAAAAAATGAACAGTGGAAATTTGGGCAACCCTCTTTTTGTAAGATTTGTTTGGCCCTGACAAGTACCGTTGGAACTAAAACAGTGCAAATTGTTAGTCATCTTATGTAAGATTAAGAAGAAAAGCCTTTCGTCTATAAAGTTTCCACCAGGGCCTTCAGCCGGGCAGTTTCACCAACCGTCACCGCCTTTTCCACCTCCTTTGATGCCTGCCAGTAAGCCTTTGGTATCTCTTGTGGTGATGGTGCTGCTGGTGGTGGCAAGTCGCTAGTGGTGGCCAGTCAAATTGACCACATCCCCCGCTCTCCGCGAGGAATGTGGAGGTGATGTACTCTGCATACGTCGACTCACGACGCTTCCGCCCAATAGCCGAGGATTAGGGTGATGGACTCTGCCTCGGAGATTGTACATACACTTTCATCACAGTCACGGGGATGTGGCGGGTCAGGTTGCTCAGGCTCACTCATCTTGTAAGATAGTCAGACAGCAGGTAGTAGGCAAGTATTGGCTTGGTGAGAATGATCGAGTCTGACGTGGTCATCTCTGTATATACAGTAAGCGCGGACGTGTGAGAAGCTAGAAACCAATTCTGAAGTGTGCTTCTTTGTGTTAGAATTCGCGGGCTGGACGGCCCTGGGTTGGGTATACTGTTAGAGTTGAGTTGTTTTTTTTAGGAAAAGCGAAGAGGGGCTTTCACTTGGTGTGAGTTTGAAAGCGATAGACGGGCAACGTTTAATAAGGAATAAAATTTAATGTCAACATGCGCGTGAGGCGAGTTGAACAGCGGCTGTTTTCATCGAGATTATAATAAAAACGGTATATTCATGGCATGTATGTTGGTGGAGTCCCTACCTTAGGTGGGTGGTCTTGATTTGGTCATAGTTGTTGTGCTTTAAGTTCATAAAAAGTGGTGAGAGGAATAGAAAATAAGCAGTATCCAAACACAGAAGAAAAAGCCACAGTCAAAGTCCTTCCCTTCATTTCAAGGTGACTAAGGCAGTGATGTAGACCTTCATTAGATTTTATTCATTAGTTTGTATTTTGAATGCTGGAATAAAGTATAAGAGAGGCTGTTATGTGAATGTGTGTTAGCTGACGGCTGTGTTTTCACGAGAGCGAACGAGTGTGTGTGTGTGTAAGGACTATTGCTCACTGGAGCGGTTGACAGCGGTTAACTGGTTAGTTGGTTAGAGCCGGTTGAGAAGTCATGTGCTAGCGTTCGATCCACGGGAGGACGTCATTCGTATGTGTCGCCTGTTTGACCGCAAAGCGGTTTAGAAACACATCGACATTGACAGGAGACATCTTGATTTCGGACGCGTCGTCGAAACAGACAACAAATACGACTGACGTCCACACGGTCTGGGGCTTCAGGTAGGAGGGGGACAAACCCCTGGGTTGTCATCAGGTCCAGGGTCAGACACGTATGTATGGTGGCCTCGGGTATATGGCTACAGGCACCGCAGTACTTTCTCTGCAGTGATGATAACACCTCCTGCTGGTCGTGGCCCATCTGGTGATCTAATGGTCTCATGGGGGGTTGATCCGACGTCTCGTCTCCGGTGTGTGGCGTGGTCGCAAAGAACCCACCCATAGCCTCGAGGGTGACTGGGTTGGTTAAGGTCGCCCAAGCAGTACTATAAACAATGAGGGTTCTGGACCACTTTTCCATAGGACATACCCACCGGTTCCACGTACATAGTATGTATGTATACAAACACTCTCAGTAGTACAGCTAGTTACATTCCATATGGTATATCTGTACATAGCTAGTTATATATACATAAACACTAAATGGACACGGACAGGGCCAGCCCACCAACTGGGGCCCTCCCCACCTCCTATGAGGGCCCTCAGTTTATGTGAACCTGATTTGAATGTTCAGTTGACAGACACTCCAGGGATTTCCACCGAGATTCCCCACCGGGACACCCCACCGGGATTTCCTTTCTGTGTTCAGCTCTCGGGTGAACATGTGGCGTTCGTTATGTGTTACGACTCGCCTGATTCATGTATGTGTGGGTTATAACCTGTCTATGCAGGTTATAACGTGTCTGTGAAGGTTATAACATGTTCATATCGACCAGTGACGTCAGCGATGAACATGTGGCGTTCGTTCTGTGTCCGACTGGATAGATAGTACGACCGTCCTACATGGACTGACTCATTCATATTTGAATCAATGTATTATTAGCTCTTTTCCCACACAGACAGCTATATCACTATTATCCACTATACAATATACAATATACCAGAAGGCCTTGCAAGTAATCACATGACAGTATACTAAGAGCGAGAATATCCCTACATATCTACAATTTGTTTTAGATATATTACTAACATCCTGCTGGCTTTTTTCTCAATCATTACATAACATCCAGCTCGACTATTTACACTGCCCATACCCCGCCACCGCCAGGCATAAAGTTAATTCAACCCATCAACACTTATCAAACCGCTGACTCAAGACAACCATTCTCCGTACCAGTATATAAGACTTGCGTCCCCATATACATATTATGTACAGCCTGAGCTCTCACCTACTCAAGTTTTTCAGGCGTTAATATGGACCATGCCTCAGGCTTGTTGGCCAGTCCTGTTACCTTTCTAGCCATATATCCTTTATACCAACTGTGACCCGGTTAACTGCAGTGAACTGACGTCATAACCACGATGGTTGGAGCAGGATATAAATACAACTTAGCAGCATGCATGTTCAATGAAAATAAATACAAAATCAGCAGGTTAACTAGTAATATGTACTGTGACGTCAGTTCACTGCCAGTGAACTGACGCCATAACCACGATCGTTGGAGCAGTATGTAAACACAACACAGCAGTATGTGTGCTCAAAGGGAATAAATACAGAATCAGCAGGCTACCTAGTGATTATGACGTAAGTTCACTGGCAGTGAACTCACGTCACAGTACATATCGCGATACAGTTGGCATGCTGACGTCACAGCACTGGCCACGCGCGTCAGTGGCCTATCAATATTTATTATTTATAAATGACAGCCGAGATCGACAGCTTAGTGCCTCTGAGCATTGCGTCGCAACATTAGAATAGCTTTCGTTCTCCCCTGCTGGAACAACAGATTTTTTTCTCTATCACTTACCTCTTTCTTCTTCTGTCTAATCCGCTCCTTTTCTTGGTCATATTTTTCTCCTCGGAGAGAATGAGGCTGAATTCGTCAGCAGAAATGTTATCCTCCTGCATGGCCTTGGAAATGTGGTCCGATGTTGTATTTAGTTTTGATTCGACGAGGACGCGAATCTCATTATGTTTTTTAGCTTTTGCTCGGAGACGACGGGCTACAAGTTTACTAATAACGGCGGCTCGTTCATCTTCTATGTTGTGCAAGCGTTCAGCGACACGTCTCCTGCTGAATTCGTCAGCTGCTTCAGCCAACTTTCCCTTCTCCAGCTCGATGCGGGAATCCAGTTCGGATAGCTTGGCCATATTACGCGTGTGTTCGCCTCGTATCGTCTGCATCGTCTTGTCAAGACTCCTGATCTCCCGGAGGCTAAGTGGTGGGTCATACATCGTCCTCAGGGAGTTTAAAATTTCAGATTCCGTGAGTGAGGTCTACATTTTCTACATATGATGCCGTCTTCGCAACCTGCCCTAGATCCTGAAGCTCAAGGCTTTCTATCACAGAAGCCGCCGCACCGAGCTCTTTGTTAGCGGTATGAGAGATACTGGCCGCTTCAGCAGGAAGAGTGGGCTTCCTTCTTGTTCAATCCGCAAAGCCCAGCAAGTCTCGGATAATACTCCCACCACCGAGCTCGCCCGAGGCATTGATCAGGTTGACCTCGGGATATGCCTTCAAACGCAATTTCCCGCGAGCATCGATTATGAATTTTGAAGCATCGTGTCCAACGGCTGCTCAGCCATGGCCCTGTAGTAGTCATCCACGGCTGCTTGCAACAGGTCATGCTGCAACTAGGCCGTCCCGCTCGCAGAGACGTCAAGGGTCTATCATCGTCGGCGCCCGTGTCATCCACGTCGTTGTAATCAAATGCGGGGTTGTCAGAGTCGGCACTACAATTGAACACGTGATAGCCCTCTGATATAGTAAACAATGACAGGTGAGAATTACGGACGTCGGCTCAACCCTCACCGAAGATTGCGCGACCCGTTCGGGGTAAAAGGCAAGAGGCAGACTGTCGTGGTGACGAAAAACCTTAGCAATATCGACCCGAACCAACAACTCCTCGTTCGGTTTCCAAATCTCGGTCAGCACGATGTCCTCGTCCCGGGAACAACTCGATTGGCATTCTTTCATCACGCTAAACTCGGCCGACGCCAACAGGAATGTGGTTCAAAACCTGGGCCGCACCATCGTCAAGAAGACGACGATAAAAGTAAGCGGCAACGAGATCCTGTCTATTGACGACAGTGATCTCCTGTATTGCTACCTCGCCCTCTGCAAGACCAACCAGGAGAGACAGAGTGGCTAGTACCAGAGTATCGACATATCCGATGAAAATAAGCGCTACCCTGAAGTAGGCATGATCGCCAAGGACCTGGCGCCGGTGGAAGTATCACTTGGGGAGTTTCTGGCCACCAAGTATGCCCTGTGGCTCGGCCTAAGAACGTCGGATGATGACCAGCTTCACGGTAGCGGAAGACCAGTAGTGAACACCAGCGAAGGTATAACACTGCAGCTCACTAAGGCGGTTTATTTTAGAACGTGTACAATACTTAGCATGCAAGCAGTTCCTTCGTTCCTAATGGCAGTTGGTGAATGTGTAAGGCTTCCAATTATTCATAATACATCTATAAAGGTTATAAAGTATTGGTTAAAGTTAATGACATATAATAATAACCGCTAGTCAAAGAAAGTTTATGACATGATGTAAAATCTGGATTCGAGGGGAAAGCGTACTTGGGCAACAGGTGTAAAAGAACTGCTATCCCGGGTGGGGTTTGGTTACGTATGGATTCAACAGGGGGTAGATGACAGCAACATTTTTTTGGTTAACTTGGTTAAGCGATCCAGATAATTTTTTGTCCTTCATACGACAATAACCTTGTTGAAAACCAGTTTCCTGTATTGTTTATATGTACAACATACGAAGACTTGCGTTTGGCACTGTTCCCACGAACTCTGCTAAACAACAAAAATGTGTACAGCTTCAATAACATCATGTCTACTAACAGTAATTCTGTGGGTAAGACACTTCTGATGTTTGTACATAGAGTACTGAATCACAGAAAATATCAATTGTCCTACTTTATCACTTAGATTTTGTATGTCAAGAACCTCCAGCACAAATACATGTATGTATTAATCTTTGGCTTCAATCATTCTTGTATATGGACCTAAGGTCATTTATACTTAATAAACCTTATTGTTATTACTAAGGTGGTTCAAACGGAGGGGCCTTTGAACGTGTACATCTACATCATCACGGACGCTCAGCTCAACCTCGGAGATGGCCAATACGTCGAAGCGCTGTTCTATTTCGCAACTAGCAAAACTCCTGCCCCAGACGCCACACTCGGCAATCATCTGCGGACTGATTGGCTGTGGAAAAGCCGTGTTTGCCCTGGATTTGCTAGAAGGGGCTCTCCGTGGTGTGTTTCAGCATATCGTTATACTATGCACCACTGCACGACAAGACTTATCAGCAGCGCTCCTGGATCCGGTCGGAACCTGAGGTCTACGTTCTGGACCCTGGCGAGTACCTCCGCGATTGGCTTCGGGTCTTTTACAAGGAGTTTCAGGGCGTCAATGTCTGGTCGCCACGCCGAGCAGAGCGTGTGGGTCGTCACCCAGATGTACAACTCCGTCCTCAAGGATGTACGTAAGCAAACGGTCTGGGTCGCGTTGTTCCACTACAAGGACCGAGACTCCTTCGAAAAGTGCCTCCGGGAAAACGATGTGATCCCTACTCGGGAAGAGCGATGGACAGTGCGCCAGCTGCTGGCTAAGACTAAACATACTAAGCTCCTGTTGAAAACTGATCAGCAAACTGCTTATATGGTATGTGATAGAGCTTCTACCGCTTAGCATCCTTTCTTAGCACATTGTGCAGTGTTTAGCAGAATCTTGCTTAGCATATTTTGCGTGCTGTTGAATACTCATCATCATTTTAAACAATCACACATATAAACATATCACAACTAGAATTATGAGCAAAAACGCGCATCAGATATTGGTAAGGACCACCACAGAATCCGTGGCCGCCTTGATAGATGCCCAGACTGAAAAACAGACCTTAGAGTTCGGCAACATCACAGAATCTTCCATGGCCGCCTTGATAGATGTCCAGACTGAAGTACAGGCCTTCGCGTTCGCCAACATCTCCTCTTTGATCAACGGTTTTATGGCCCGAGTGGAGGTGGAGGATAAACGGTGGTGCCCCCAAACTCGCGACCAATGGCGAGCGCAGGACCGGTGTGGCCTGTCCCTCAGACGAGAGCAAGAACCCCCTTGACCGAATGACCAATACCATGTTGATCACACGCCGTATGTGGGCTAACGATGAAACCTTCCGGACAAAGTACAAACCCGAGGCCGTCAAACAAACGATCGGCACCGACGCCTTGACATCGAAGCTCCTCGAAGGCACTGAAGCCCACCTGCTCGCCGAGGGAGATTTCTTCTGGCGCAATTGCATCACGCCAAAGGCAAAGCAAGAGTTAAGAGACACATTTAAACGATGGAAGATCGAGCGATCTTGCGCACAGCTCCCCGATCCTTTAGGGGTCGACGCTGGCCTCCCCACCATCGAGGGTGCTGAGGGTCCTGCTGCCATAGAAGAGAGTTATGCCTTTCAGGTGGGATGCTGAGGGTCCTGCTGCTTAGTATAGCCTTGCTGAGCACATACTGTTTCGTATAATCGACGTAATACAACATATTACATACACCATATTAGAGACCGGGTCCAGGCGGATATATGCGATAAACATGCACGATAACATCGACCAGTTGCTTGATGAGATGGATAATACATCTGGCGGCGAACACAAACAACCTGTGCATGACATACCGAAAGCGGAGTCGTCAGATGATCAGAAGCTTGACTCGATGCGCCGCGAGAGGCTCGTCACACTGGCCGCGGGAGGTCAGGTTGGAAACTATCTTGAAACCCCCCTGACAGCAGACAAAGTGGACACACTTAAAGACGCAGAAGTCGATAAGCTTTATTCTCGTGATGAAGCACGGATGGGAGCGGCTATGACGAAGACTATTGGGCAGGCAGCTCTGCAGCTGTATACAGGGGTGGTCAGCAAGCTGATCCCCATCTCCGTTGAAACCCATCCAAAGCTCGTCGCAGAGCTCGAGGCTGATCCGTTCGTTGAGCACGCTCTAAGCAGTGCTATACGTGGTGTTTAGCACAGGTTTGGTGTGTACTTAGCACCTATTACCCCAGCGCTAACCATGTATTGCCAATTTGGACACGCATGTCCTCAAAACATGAACGATTCAACAAACGTGGATAATGGAACCGACAGCGGAGCCAGAGATGCAGAGATTGACTAGTGAAACAAATCGCTGGACGGGCTGGAACTGCCGACAAATAGGCGCAACAGGACAGACTGAAGGCAGAACTTCAAGAAGCCAAGCTTTAGCTAATGGGATCGACAAGTTCGCAGACAGATCCGCCATAATCGGAGCTGCCAGAACAACGGACATGTCCGCCAAAATCGGAGCTGCCAGAAGAACAACGAGCACGGTATGCCGCCGACTGGATACCTGGGATTATAGGAGGGGTGGGTCTAGCCGGGGCTGTGTTGTTTTATTTGAAGACCAGGGAGGCGCGAGGGAAGCAAGCGCCGTCTGACAAAGACGGCCTCAAAGAGGAAGCAAAAACTATGCCATCCCCCAAATTGAACAGTCCACACTTCTCGACCAGAAGTAGGTTGATGCAGGGCATGTGTTCAGGCTGGTTGCTGAGGTGGTGGACGGTTACCCCGTTTTTTCCACCCGAAGACATTGATAGCAAGGTCATTCTGCATCTCGACCTTTGAAATCTGAGAGCGTCGACTCCTTTGAAGTCGCGGTTGTCCTGGTTCGGGGACTTGGTGGGCCGCTGAGGGTCATTCAAGGCCGGGAAGAGCGCAGACCGCAGGACCCATCGGAGGCAGTCGTCATCTTCAATTCGCACGTTGACGATTGCTTTCTTAGCGGCTAGGGCTGGGGGAAGCGGAAGGTAGGAGCCTCCACGCAGTGGCTGATATTGGGCGATGTCCAGTCAAAGCATTTCCACTTGGTCGACGACGCATCCGGAACCTTTCTGTGTCCACTTCTCGAGCAGCTCCAGGATGTGTGGAATGGTCTAAAGCTGCTTTGATTTCGCTAGACTTAACAATGGCCTCCTGTTGGCGGCGTAGCCATCTGGTTTAGATTTGCAGAGCTTGACAAAATGGAAGTTGACGCCATTGATGGCTTGGAGGTCTTGCTCAAGTTTTGCCCGGATCTGTTGGCGCGCCATCTCAAGGAAAGTTCTTGGGTCTGCGCCGTGGCTTTCCGACACATCCATCTGCCAACCACGCAAGTATCTTCCGATTACCCAGGGGGTTTGACGGAACTCGAGCTTTCCTAGTTTCTTTATATCCTCCTCGTAGTCCTTCAGCGACCGCGGGGATTTATGGGAGAGGGGATCAAATTCCTGCAGCAGGGCCTTTCTTTACCTAAAGTGGAGCAGTAGGCCGGTATTTACTGTGACGCAGTGGTCTGAGCAATCTCTCCTTCACTGTTTCCGGGATTGGCTCTTCCAGAATGTTTCTCACAACATTCTGGACAGGGTCGGGTATTTGTATTTCAGACAAAAGCGGGGTGATATATTCACCCAGCTGTTCGGTGGTGTATTCACCCATGGTATCGGGTGGGTATGTCCTGTAAACACATTTCTCTAAATGGGTGGGCGAGAAGCTGAGTCAACACTAGGCTAAACTGCTTTTTGGCAGCTTTCTCCAACGCTATATGTCTTTACCGGACGAGAAGCTGAGCTAAAACCAGGCTAAGACGCTTTTTGGTAGCTTTCTCGAACGCTGTAAGCCTGTGCTTAACTTTGTTTCGACCACAGGCTTGACATAGTTGTATTTCACTCTGAACAACCTTAACGCAATCCCTACACTGTGCTGGGATCCTACTCTTCTCACGGATCCTAGCCAAGTGCACCTTACAGTATATTCGGCAGCAACTCTTCCCAACAGAACTTTCAACCAGGAACAAACGTTATAGCCTTTCATCTTGTAATATGTTTGCTCCTCAGGTATACATCAAAAAGGTGTTTGTCTAAAAGGGTTTATTATGTAGGTTAGTTTATACATATCTAGATATATGGAGGGTGTTCTGAATGGGTATGCCTTATAGGTTTTATCACATAAACTGTGGGCCCTACTAGGGGGTGGTGAGGGCCCTAGCTGGTGGAGTTATGGGGATAAAACCCATCGTGTATACTGAGAATTGTATCTGTATGTATGTGTGTATGTATGTATGTATGTACACTGGTTAGGATAATTATAGTTGAAGGCTAGGGCGCGTTCGCTTACACAACTTTTGAAAGGCAATTGTGTATGTATGCTGGGACCCTCCTTCGGGGGGTGGGGAAAAACTGCGCCAAACCCCATATGTTTATACTTCCAACCGGGGCTGTGTTGTTTTATCTTAAGCCCTGGGGAGCGCAAGGGAAGCAAGTAACGCTCAAATAGGAACAAAAAACTAAGCCATACCCCCAACTGAAGAGTCCCCAATATATGGCATACGAAGTGGTCCGCAGATAATCATGTCTACTGATGGAAAGATGCTCGTCAACACGCTGTACCATGTCACCCTGTTTGCCATAATCTACGCTCGCATAGGCAAAATGGTATTTGGAGATGCATATCCCAAATACGACTTCTCCCCCCGAGACGTGGGGATGGATGTTGCTGACGTCTCCTTGGCTATGGCGTCCAAAACCGCTCGAATTAAACAGGGCCTGCTGATATTATGAAATAACGCGCATGATGGCCTCGATAACAATGCTTGTGGGGGGTGCCCTTGCAAACGCTTTGGCTTTCTCGGGGTCGAACGTTCTCTTCTCATCATTGAGAACCTTGACTGGACCAGCGATGAGCTCCGCCGCTAAGGCCACGTTGTGCGGACTTTCCGGGATGTCGACGCCGTGATTCGTGAGTTCGCACAAGTCTTTTCTCATAAACTCGCTCCTCTAGCACCAGAACCCCAGCTTTCCGACTTCTACACACCGTCTGATGACTAGAAAGGTCGCGAGATTTCTTTCGTCACAATGGCTATGACCTCAACTGAGTTTGTTGCCAATAAACTTGCGTACTACGCAATAACGTAGTTATTAGCCTGCTGGAGGCTCATCAACCGTCTTAAATACATAGCAACATTCGATGGACAGCCAGCAAGCACCGAAAGTGGCGAAGACATACTATAGCCCAAAGGGCTACTGGAAGGGGTTCGCGGTAATAAAAAACCAAGCCGCAGCGAGGGTACCCGAGGTGGCTGTGAGAGCCTGGCTCAAGAAGCAGGCTACCTGGCAGATCTACTTGCCCGCACCACGGCACATCCCAATGCCGAAGTTCGATGTGACCGTGTTTGACGGGGATCACCAGGCTGACCTGCTATTTCTTCCCCGTGATAAAGTCGGCAAGCTCACCTATAAAACACTCTTACCGTCGTCGACGTGGCTTCGCGTTATAGAGGCTGAACCGTTGGCCACGAAAGGAGGTAAAGGGTCGCTGACGCTCTCTCTCGCATCTGTAAGAGGAGTCCTCTTAAATGTCCAAGTCTTCTCCAGGTCGATCCAGGGCGCGAGTTCATGGGCGCGGGGAGCAAGCTTCTAGCGAAACACGACGTCGAAGCCCGGCGCGGCCGCGTCGACGTTCATCGGGACCAGGGGATTGTGGAGCGTTTCAACCGGCCCCCAGCTGAGCGACTCTTTGGACAGCTGTATGGTCCCTCAAGGTGTACCGGCTCGGGCGTTCGGTCACTCATCCTTCATCTTCCATAGTACCTTCTTGTTGACTGTGCAGTGCAGAGTCTTGGGGTTGTCTGAAGTGTCGTACAGGTACAGGTGGGGTACTTGGTGGGCCTATCTACATGGTCTGCTGCGGGAAATAGGGCCCATCGTAGGCAGTTGTCATTTTCGTTCTTCACATTAACGGCTGCCTTATTAACAGCTAGGGCTGGTGGAAGCGGAAGGTAGGAGCGATATCCAGCCAAAGCATTTCCACTTGGACGACGACCTACCCGGAGCCTCTCTGGATGTATGGAACGGTCTTGTCCAACGTAGCTTTGATTTGGCTAAACTTAAGAAGGGTCTCCTGTTGGTCCTGTAGCACAGGGTCTGTGTACTCCACACTGCCATCTGGTTTAGCTTCGCGGTGTTCTTCCTCAAGTTTTACCCGGATCTGGGGGTGCGCCATCTCGAGGAGTGGAGTGGAACAGTAGGCCGGTATTAACTGTGAAGCAGTGGTCTGAGCAATCTCTCCTTCACTGCTTCCGGGATTGGCTCATCCAGAATGTTTCTCACAATATTCTGGACAGGGTCGGGTATTTGCATTTCAGCCAAAAGATGGGTGATGTATTCATCCAACAACTGGGTGGTGTATTCATCCATGGTAGTCATTTAGGACTGGTGTATACAAGATATGTCTAATAGGAAATTTGGCAGGGGTCTATCCCGGCCAAACGTCCAAACACCGTCTTGAACGCTGCTTCTTTCGTTGCCAGTCCTTGACCTTTTCATTACCATTCCCGCGAGCTTGGCAGCGAAAGAAACGGGTTATAACACCTTTCCCACGTTAAATACAAAATTTTGGTGCCACCACCTTCCCGAAGCCGACGAAGGTGGACTTTGTAGAGTTGCACCAAAACAGCTGGTACCACAGAGCTTCGTAGAGCTTAGAACAAGCCACTGGCCATTATTTCTACCCTTCGTTACACCCCCGGTGTATTCAGTAGTATAGGTTTTTGTCTTAAAGAGTTGTACGTCAGTTTAGACATATCTAGATATATTGAGGGCGATCTGTACGAGTATGTCTGACAGGTTTATCACATAAACTGAGGGCCCTCCTATTGAACATACATTCACATAACAGTCTCTCTTTATACTTTATTCCAGCAATCAAAATACAAACTAATGAATAAAAAAAGGATAACAGGCTACTCGTTATAAAACCTGACTTTAACAGTGTACAGTGTGTATGAAGAATGTAGCAGCTGAGAGATGTGTCGTCATGCTGACTCAGTGATCCCCCTTAACCGTGTCACGTGATACGCTCATGGGTCTGCGCCATTTTTCTGTGGTTTTTTCTTCTGTGTTTGGATGCTGCTTGTTGTCAATCCCTCTCACCACTTCTTATGGATTTAAAGTACAACAACTATGACCAAATGAAGACCACCCACCTAAGGGAGGGACTCCACTAACATACATGCCAAGAATATACCGTTTTTATTATAATCTTGATGAAAACAGCCTCTGTTCAACTCGCCTCACATGCATGTTGACATTAAATCTTATTCCTTATTAAAAGTTGCATGTCTGTGGCTTTACAAACCACACCACATGAAAGCGCCTCTTCGCTTTTCCTACAAATCACCTAAAGCCCAACAGTCTACCCAACCCAGGACCGTCCAGCCTGTGAATTCTAACACAAAGAAGCACACTTCAAATTTGTTGTCAATCCATCAAGCTTCTCACAAGTCCGCGCTTACCGTCTATACAGAGATAGCCAAGCCAGACTCGATCATTCTCACCAACCCACCAATTGCCTGCTACCAACCTACTACCAACCTGCTGTCTGACTGCAGACTCTACCTACCTCTTTGCCTGACTATCTACCAAGATGAGCAGCCTGACCCGCTACATCCCCGTGACTGTGATGGAGGTATAAGTACAATCACCCTAATCCTCGGCTATTGGATGGAAGCAGCCAGACTCAGGGAGCGTATACAGAGTACATCACCTTCACATTCCTCGGGGAGAGCAGGGGATGTGGTCAATTTGACCAGCCCCCAATCACCTCCACTAGCGATCTGCCACCATCACCAGCAACATCCCCATAACTAGAGATGCCAGAGGATTACTGGCAGGCAACAAATGAGATAGAAGAGGCGGTGACGGTTGGTGCAGCTGCCCGGCTGGAGGCCCGCGTGAAAACTTAATAGGCGAAAGGTTTTTTTTCTTCCATCGGCCCTTATAACAGCCACCCAAATCTTACAAAAGATGTCTACAACTTTGCACTGTTTTAATTCCAGCGGCCCTTGTCAGGGTCAAACAAATCTTACAAAAAGAGGGCTGCCCAAATTTTTTTGGCCATTTTTTTTCTCTGTCCATGTCATGCAACAACAACAACAACAGCACCATACACACATACACGCCTTTCAGCGCGGTGACTTACACACCGTAGGTCGCCCTAACACATCATTAACGTACAGCCCTTACTTATCGTGTACTAAGGTGCTGTTCCTTAGCACTGAATAACGTACACAACTGCTTTGTATGTAATAAAATATAACTACATAAATAGTAGCGGGGGATCAAAGCGATGCCCCACTACTATTTATGTAGTAAACAATTAGTACTTGATAACGCATAACCCTGCCGTAGTATGTAATAGCAAATCATAACCGAGTTGCCCACTTTATAATACTCATATACTAGGTAATCGCACAAATGTTGGTTTCGTGTCATGTGTTTGCGATGGTGTATTTGTAATATATCTTAATATGGTCTGCCTTTACAGTTACAATCGTCTGTCAGTTCATAACGTCTACAATCACACGACTGGACTTGACATTTGAACCTGTCCTCAAACTTTTGATATCACTCTCTCCTGGGCCGTGCTTTAAACCAGTAGCTATAAAACGTTTTGTGAGCGTACTCAACTAAGCACAGAAAGCGTACTATTGTTTTTGAATATGGACTCTGAATGGAGTCCGTTGAACATGACATCTGTTTTTTGTTTATATCCAATGCCATTAAATATGAAGTCATAACTTTAGCCCCAGATCTATGATATCTATGTAAATAAAAACTTCACACTCGTTTGGATGTCGATAAGTTGAAAATACAAGAAAAGTGGTTTTAGATAATGATTAAATTCCATTTTGTACCCATTAAAGACGGTGTTCCATAAAAATCATGTTCATAATGTAACCAGTTCCACCGGAAATGCTACGGAAATGTAAGAGAGTAAAAATGGTAAGT
>JAQQZZ010098335.1:0-16749 GCA_030265115.1 Mopalia vespertina | reverse complement strand
GCTTAAAATTTTATTTTTTGCAAAAGTTACAATTTTAAAGGTATATTTTCTTGAAAACCAACAACACGCAATGTTAATGTATAGACAGACTGCCCTACAGTGCCATAAAGTGGCGACGTCATTTCGCAAAGGGACGTCACTCTGGTTTCCACCAAACGTTGGACTGGCTGTTGTCGTCCAAGTAAAATACTCTGGGACACAATACACAAAGCGCTCATAGTCCAAGTTCAACATAGCAACTACTCCGATTAGCAAGATTTTGACAGTGAGCAACTGGTACCCTTTCACAAAACGCCTTTTTGTTGTCAAAAGCATGTTTTTAGATGAACTTGGCTTAAAGCACTTATCTGTTCAATAAAATGGCTATAGTTGGTATTCAATATACAAGAATCCGTGAGGCACACTGTTTATGTTAATGAAAACTGGTCAGTGTGATAGTTAATTAATTTAACGATTACAATTCGCATGTTTCAGGTAACGGAGCCATTCGCCTGGTGGATGACCGAGTTTCTAACGCTGAATTAACGAAAAACTCTACAATTTTATCCGAACTTTCAGTGACAGTTCCCCAAAAGACCACATCAAAGTCTCCAGCAATTAAAGTTCCACAGGGAACACTGTTGGATGTCAGCGGAAAAATCCGAGGTAAAGCTTTTTTTCCTGTACAAGCGACTGTTTTTCGTGATGCCTATCTTCGGGAGCAACATCTTGTCAAACAATATTAATACTAATGAGCAGGTTAAAATCCAATGTGAAAATCTTCTATAGCAAACTGTCACGGCCATCAAACGATATTCTATATGGCATTAACAAACAACTGATCTAGAATTTAACCAGTTATGTATAAATGATTTTGGACTGGAATCGAAGAGAATATTCATAGTTACTAACTAAGTCTTAAATTATAACCAGCCCAACTGTTCTTATTTGAACAGCATGTTAAGTGGGATGGATGGGGCTG
Organism: Mopalia vespertina; assembly: GCA_030265115.1. Classification (NCBI taxonomy): domain Eukaryota; kingdom Metazoa; phylum Mollusca; class Polyplacophora; order Chitonida; family Mopaliidae; genus Mopalia; species Mopalia vespertina. Next base: position 15,788 of record JAQQZZ010098335.1, on the reverse strand, counting down.
ACATTTTTATATACTTTTCACATTGTCACTAATTGTCTCCAACACTTGTCAACAATAAGTAAATATCGTGGGAGGTGACTATCTGCCAGAACATCTAAAGCGGCGCACTATCTATTGTTCGGCAATGTGTTTATGGAAAGAGCAGGAGCTTAAGATAAAGATAAAGATTATTGCTGTGATATGAACAATCTCCTACATTCATAGTACAATTTTTGGACTGTGTTGTGGTGGCTCGTTGTGAAGTGTATTGGCTGAAATGATTTAATGTCGTCTGTTTTCATTGCCAAGAAAAAAACAATTGTTATTATTAGTTTTAAGCGAAATTCCATTGCTTTTATGTGGGTGTTCAACCTTTAAAGTAAATTTACATTTTCTTACAAGAAAGCCACGATATTTTTTGGACTGTTTTTATCTACTTTTGTCTAGCTGTTCTTGTTACCCTGTGTGGCCCTCTGGGTAAGAGTAGTTCTGCTCTTCTATATACCATTAGAGGCATATTGATGTCCAACAAAGCAGCACTATACATCGTATGGTTGAGCTCGTGTGACTTTTTACTGTTGAAGTCCATCGCCTATATACGGGTTATATAGTTGATCATTGCATTAAACACCAATCATATTCGGTTTGTTTTCATGTCGTGTAGAGATATATATGAATAATGGATGGAACACTGTCTGTGACATAGGATGGACTACTAAAAACACCAAAGTGGTACCTGAATAATCCATGCTATAAGTCCTAAAATGTCAACTAGCTGATTACAGCGGTTCACTTTTGAGATCCAGTCAAATAAGAAACACCTTTCAGTTGCCAGTCTGTCTACGCTAATTTCGTTGACCTATAAGGTTGGTTCTGTTGACACCATTCAAGCGAAATAGCATTAAACATGGCGTAAAACACCGAATGCTACAGTGGATTATGGTTAGAGTCAAGAGGTAATGGTTTATGGCGTTTCATCTTTTTTGAGCTTGTTTAAATTACAAAGACATTGTGATATGCAGCTTGTAAAACAGTTACACACACATTCATATCATCGCTTATTATATTTAGTATTATCTTTTACAGGTATGTAGGCAGCTTGGACATAAAGATGGAGTAGGTAAAAGTGGGGCTTACTATGGAGATGGGTTTGGAAGTATTCATAAATATGAAATTTATTGTAAAGGAGATGAAACATGGCTTAACGCCTGTTCAACTAAGACGTCTTCCAGCTGGTGGAAGAAGAAAACGTCTAAGTATAATTCTAAGTGTCGCCATAGTAACGATGTTGGGGTGTACTGCTCGTAATATCTTCTCTTGTCCCTTGTTTATCTGACAGATGTACTATTAAATATTGAACTCCGTGCTGGTTAACCTCTTCAAAGATAAGAAAACAAATCGAGTTTAAATAGAAAAGCTCCCAAGACATAACTTTTGACATTTTAGTGCAGTTTATTTTCTCTCCCATGTTAAGAAAAGAGAAAACATGAAAGTAAATTCTTAGGTTTAGATTTTAGAAATATTTTTTTTCATCTTTTTTAAGAAATTGCCTAATAGTATATAGAATATTAAAAAAGTTTGAAAATGTTATTATTAGCAGATTTTGTAGGCTTTTTTGTTTCAAATAAAAGTATGGCATACGGAATATGACCACATAATGCTTTAAGAAGTGTTTCCTTTGTGAGCTGGACAAGATTGCGGGCTTCATTTTCAGCAGAAACATATTTCTGAAGTTCGTTATAGTTTCAGTAAATTTAATAAATCTATCATAGCGGAATCTCTTTGTGAATAGTATTTAGCTATCCTATTAACATGGCCTGTGATTGAAGGGTGCTTTCTGTTGCCCTGGTGCTAAGGTGCAACGAACCTAATCTGTTGTGATGTCTTTTTTATGCATCTTTTGCGTCAAGTGAGAGTGGTTTCTTTCACTCATTCGACTAGAGCACTTTGACATTAGAGAAATTAATTTTAGTACGACGTTAGAACCCTAATAAAACAAACATTATGTAAATGTTTAGATAGATAACGACATGAATTAGTTCTTATGGGTTGCAACCGTCTGTAGAGATTTCTGTTGAGTTGGAATTAATTATGGTCCTGGAAAAGATCAGTGATTTTCTAGTGTCAGTAACTGGTTGCATTGTTTTTATTCAAAGGTATCATGTTTATCTAACTGTTCTAAAACTCAGTTGAGCAATTTGCACGTAGACGGAATTTACGCCATCTGTAACGAGGAAAATGTTTCGTATGGGTAGACCCGTTAGTCCGTTATGCTCAATTTTCGTGATGAATTGAGGTGTGAGTTATAGTATTCACGATTTAGAGCTTAGTTGTATGTAGACAGGATGTAACATAAAGTTTCGTCAGTCTGGTTGATGAGAAAATAAGCACCAGTGTTCTTTTGACTAAACCCAGTGTGTTAATCGCGTGTATCTTGTTTTCAATAAAATAGCATTACAAAGTTTACTGGAGCGCGACTGTCAACACTTTTATTTTTTAGTTCACATCTTGACGAATGAGAATTAGTGCTGTCGATTTTGGCAACAAGTACCGCTGAATGCATGAGGTCCCAGGGATTAATATAACAAAGTAAATTTTTATATATTTTGAATAAATGAATATAGATATATAACTTCTGGATTAATTGACGAGCAACGTTTCGGAGCAGATGCTAGCACCGTTTGCAAGCTAGTGACAATAATACATGACGGATGTGTATATATATATTTTGAATAAATGAAGAGAGAAAAATTTGCTTGCCTCCACCGGGATTCGATAAGTGCAACAATGAGGTGAAAGCAAAGATTGAATTGCTTAAGAGAATATACACAGAGTGGGGTTGGAGTTTTTAAACAAATTCATGATTTTTATAACATAGCTAGCGATAAACAATGACAGGTGTTACTCCGTCTAGAGTTGTTCCCCTTGTTCTGGGATATTTTGACTAACATTTAACCTTATGCATATTTGAGTTATAATAAAAACTTCATTTTTTCCTCTTTCAAATTGAACTGCAGTTGTTGAGAGTTACTTCAATTGATTAAGATAGTCTTGAGTGTCAATAATCGTCTTTACACACACAGAACGAATCCTGACATAATAATTGTAGTGGTGGTGCCTCCTCATAGTTAAACATGTCTAGTACTTAGAAAGTCTTCACGCTACCAGAGAAAGAATTTCTAATTAACCAGTAGTTTAAACAAGTATTTGGAACTTATTCAAGGCTTATATTGAATATCCGGTTTATTTCCAGAATTGTCAAATCTGCTACAATATGCACCGTTCATATGATTATCAATATACATTGTATGTTGTTGTTGTTCATATGGTGAACACACTGACCTGAATTTTAACATGACATTCTGTGGGATCTGATAGTTAGTCATTGGTTTTCTGAACTGGAAAATCTTCTGCAACAGGAACTCCCGTATCTTGGAAATAGCCTACAAAAACAAAAATTTATAGGTTTTAGGCTGACATTTTAAACTGGTGAATCTTCTGTAAGAGAAACTCTAGAATCTAAGAAAAAAATTTATAGACCAAGTGCTCTGAATTTAACCATGACAATCTAAACTGATCAATTTTCTTCAACGGAATATTCTCTCGAAATTTGGAAATAGCCTCCATCAATAAAAATTGATAGTGATTGGTGACTATCCCCATGCTCAACAGTAGTTCACTTATACGTCTAAAAACCATACTTTCAATACACAAATATACCATGTGAAGTGTTTTACCCTGTTGAAACATTTATGTCCCTTCAGTGCAATATCAACACTACAACAGTCAGCACTGACACATAATTCAACACTAATAATAACTGAACCAACAAAAACTCATTTCAGCACAAACAAATTCAATTCAGCATTCAACACCATTTCAGCACTTTAAAAACAATTTCAGCATTTAACACCATTTCAGCACTAACAAATTATTTCAGAATTCCACACCATTTGCACACTAAAAAATTCATTTCAGCATTAAAACAAAAATGTCAGCATTCAACACCATTTCAGCACTGTAAAAACAATTTCAGCATTTAACACCAATTTAGCACAAAAACTAATTTCTGCATTGAACACCATTTCAGGACTAAAAAATTCAATTCAGCTTCAACACCATTTCGGCACTAAAACAAATTCAGCAATCAAAACCATTTCAGCACTAAAACAAATTTATTTCAGCATTCAACGCCATTTCAGTACTAAAAATTCATATCAGCATTTAACACCATTATACAATAAAAAAAATAATTTCAGCTTTCATCACAATTTCGGAGCACTAAAAATCAAATCAGCATTCTACTCCATTTCAGCACAAAAAACAGTCTGTTATTATCCTTTACCTTGAGTTTCAATCTTTCCAGTATATCTTTGACATCGGAACATGATCTGGCATCTTTAAACGACTGCTCCTTGACAAAATTGATTTTATGATTGAGTTCATGAAGCTGTTCCAAAAACTCCCTCTCTGTCACAGGCGTGTCCAAAATATGACTGAAAACAAAGCAGGCTGCTTGTCACAAACTTGTTTTACCTTATGGGGAGATAGATTTTGTTTGATTGTGGTTGAAGGCCATACTTAAGGTTATTTCACTCGTATGACAGAGTACCAGCCCAATGAGTGAAGAACCATCCTCACGACTGGCAACAAACACTGACAGGACAATCACAAGACCCAATACAAAGCCACCACAAACAGATCGGTTCCATGTTTCCCCTTAGCTCTGAGAGCACCAGGGCAACAGGAAGATCTCTCCCAACCGGTTGTTTTGTTTGTTTGTTTGTTTGATTGGGGTTTAACGTCGAACTCAAAGGTATTTCACATATATGATGATGACATGTCCACATTACAGTGTTCCTTGCTTAAATTCGGTGGAAAAGCGAGAGAAAACCTTGTAAAAACCATACCTGGTGATTGCCTGAGCCACATCGTGTGACTCACTGATATACCTGAGGCAGGCGGACTCGATCCCGTGAACGGTACATGGAAGTAGGCTCCGAAAGCACACTCGCTAACCACTAAGCCACTGCCGCGGGCCCCTCACAAAAACTGAGCTGGTAATGGAATAAATTAAAGTCTTGTTGTTTAATAACATTTTTTAGTATAATTTTGTGCTTGAAATTGTTTAACTAATCATATGGCTCGCTTGTGATTCCATAGAGTAAATCTCGGCTGTCAAATAACCGCCCACTGGTGTAACAGGGACATAGGACATGATACCACACTCAGCACAGTGCACTGGGCCAAACAATAGTTAAAGTCTCTGTAAATGAGATTGACTATTGTTCAACACTGTGTTCAATGACAATTTTAACACTGACTTAATAAAGACAATGTACATCCCTAATCAATAGCAACATAACCCAAACAACCCATGTGGAATATTAAATTACAAGTGCTCTTTTAGAAAGCTTTTGTTGTCATGTAGCGGACAGCATGAATGAGGCCCTGTCTGTTTTTAGAAGATATAGGGTAATTAGGATAGAACTAAAGTTAAAGTGTTACCTTCCCTGCTCTCATCATTTGTCACAACACCCGTATCGCTCTCAGTCTCACTGCCACTCAGTGAACTACTCTCACTGGAAAAACAAACAAGATTCATATCACCAGTTAGCCATTACGATATGAAGAGGCTTCCTGAACCAATCACCAAAATAAAGCAACTTAGCAAATTACAGATGAACATGACTGATGTTGTTTTAGTACAATCTGGTGACTCTTGTTTCTATTATATCAACATTTCAGGTCAACACAAATTTGAAAATATATTTTCAAAGTAAGGAGTACAAACTTAGGGATTTAAGAAAATGATATCTGAATGACTTTTTCAGGGCATACACCTTATTTACCAAAACTTTCATTTTCAGGTGTACAAGGTTATCAATGACCAAAGCTGCAAACCTACTCTGTACTTGGTCATGATGGTAGACAAAAAAAGGAGTAAATAAGATCAAATTAAGATGGGTTCACCACAATTCACATAGTAAAACTTGGGACATTATTTCTGCTAAGGAGATAAACGACTATATTTTAATAGGCTTTATTGAATATTAATCTTATTATCTAGGAGTTGGATATGTCATATAACTACTTTGTACCTATTCTTCATATATTGTAGCATACATGTACACAACTGACAGATGAAAATGCAACCTACTGTGAATAATACTCGGTGTCCATTTTATTCCCATTTGTAATGCAATGTCCTGTTTTATCCGATTCGCTCGGCCATCGACATCCGTGAACTTCACATCTGGACTTGATGCTTCGTTTTCGCTTTCCTGGTACAACCAGTTCACATGTGCACTCTCTACCCTGGAGACTGGTTTCCATTGGAGATAGGGAATTCTCAGCATCTATGTCTTCTGGGTGATCAGAATTAGCCTGTGTGTTTTCATTTAACGGACGATTTTTAGATCGTATTCGTTTCTGTCGTGGTTTTATGTATTCAGTCATGGCTCCATTCGTGTCTGTCTCGGTGTCTATAGCCATACTCTTACATTTCCGTCTACGCCTCTCAGCTCGTATAGGTGAAAAGTTTTCTGTGACAGAGTCTGACTCTATTGGAGGGATGTGAGAGGAGGTTAGAGGGAAAGTAATTTGTGCGATTTGTCGTGTGATAACCAAGTCATCAGAGTCACTCTGACGGGAGACATTTTCAATGTAATCCTTCAGAGCCATTTCATCCACACTGCTCTGGGAAACCTCACTAAACTGTCCATACTCCCACAATAAGGTCGGATTTGAACGCCGTTTCTTACCACGCCTCTTCTTATTATGACGGTACATTATGCCAGTAGTTACACTATCACTACTGTTTCCCCGTTGACTCTTTGAACTCTCTTCTAAAGCATTTGTTAAATCTTGAACCAACTCATCCATTTTCAAAAAGCTACAGTTCGCAAACATACGCAACTTCTGAAACTCTTTCACTATATTGTTCTCCATCAGGATCACACATGTCACGCTGAAAAATATTATAAAAACCATAAACTCTTAACAAAGATTGGAAAGTGGTCATGAATATAAGTCATTTGTTTGATTGAGTTGGTACTTATCATTATCTCATAGCCTAGGTAAGAGTGCCAGTTAATGTGTATAATGAGAAATAAACTAAAATCAGGACTAAAATGCACCAAATGTATAAAACAAAAAGGAAACGTCAACACCCACCTACATGTATTTTGCATAGCCAGGAAGGTCACCTCTGGATAGAGATAATCATTTTGCATTCATAAATGACCTGGTGCCGTTCAGCCATGATTTTTTGTTGGACTTTGATCGGATTACCTTAAAATATGATGTTACAAACACTAATACATCAAATAATACTATGATGTTTTTTTACAGGACGCGGCAGTCAGAAAGAAACTTGTCAAAAGCTTACTAATCCGTACATAGGGCCATAGTGACTCTGACATGCATAGACTTGCTGTAGTGATATGCTTTGAATTTTTTACTGCACTTGTTTCCAGTCAAACACATCTATTTTTGTTGTATCTGGCAAATAAAAATTGGTAAAACAACTATCTACAAAACAATTGCGACTCAATGTATAATCAAAATAGTCTATATGACCTGTATATTTGACATATATCTGGATGTGAACTAGTCAGACGATAGTTTCTGCCTTATTCTGTCGGGTAACTAACGTCTGAGATCTGCTGGAAGGCTTTTTGTTGAAAAATCTAAAGATTGTCTATTTCATGTATATTTACCGTCAATTATATGTGAAAAATGTTTAAATATCAGTGATTTAAACAAACACATTATCAATAGACTTTGCAACACACTTAAACATGATAAATGTCCAGAGCAATAACATGACCTGATTACATTTGCATGCAGTCAACCTTTGACCTGTGACGCAAGGGCCCATCTCTGATCTGCTTCGCCTGTTATCTGTGTTTTGATGTTGACCAGTGTTTTGATAGTGTGAAAGACGATGTGTCTACTTTCTCGGGTGTAAATTTAATAAAATTTCTGGAAAATGTCGCAGAGATATTTTAAACACAAGTGAACAGGTAAAGAAGCATTGCTGTGGTGTACTTATTTTATCTGGGACACTTTATTTGTGAGTTTTAGTGATGTTACCTCGGCCACCTACAAAACTGTGAGTGCTTCGTCTCGACAGATTTCAATATGGCATAATCCCTGATGTTATTTGGGCCGCCAGGCATTATTAAAAACAAAACGTCTTTTTTTTTTTTTTTTGTGAACATACATGAGGATAACTTACAAGACAGTGTAGAAGGCCAAAGCAATAGCCAATTTGGGTTAGTCAGACATCTCAAGACATATGCTGTTCTAATCCCAATATAGATCTATGCATAGCTTAAGGAGCTAGCTATGTGTACATAATATAGCCCTGTAAACTTGATGGTTAGGCAGACAGGATTCCTCCTCACCGTCTGAAATGTTTACGGAGCTGTACATATATATATGTAGCTTTTGCTCCATTTTTTGTGTATCACGCTTCGATGTCAACCAAACATAATGCCCATTTATATTGTTAAGTCCTTTTTCTATATATTAATATTGATTTAGGTTTAAAACGTTAACGCTTGTTTTATATTTCCATGGCATAAATGCAATCTGGGCCAGCTGTGCAAGGGGGGGAAATCGTCCGAAAGCGACAAAACAACTGCTGCTAGTTTGGAGATAACGCCCAATCCCGCCCTAAAATCTGCAGCTAATAATTATATATACTGACTTTTACTTACCTGAAACATTTCAAATAAAACAACCTTAAAAAAATAGTGGTATTTTGTTTACAAATACAAGCCAATCGAAGACAATATACTTTTCCGCCATTATTATTTTGGTTCTGATCTCGAGTAATCTCGCGTGGCTGTCAAAGGAGTGTCACGTGACCAAACAAATGTCAGTGGCGACGGGGAATTTTGTTTCAGTTTACTTCAGTAACAGATTTGGAGCAGTACAAATTCATTTACTGGAAGATGCCGAAACAAGTCAACACCATTAATCCCAACTTTGCCGAGACAATGTTTAAATATGGACGACAAAGGCAAGTGTTTTTTTTTTCTCCTTTACATGTTTTAACAAGTTATTTTGGCTTTCTTTGAGTTACCGTACTGTATCACTCTTATATTTCCAACAATTGATCACGCTGCCACAGGGATGTCGATTAATAAAAAATAAAAATAAGACAAATTTCTAAATAGATCTTAATTTCGAGTTGTTATGGGTACTCATTCAGTATTGACTACGTCACAGAACAAGAAAGCGGTTTATAATAACCCATAGCTATGATATTTATTAATTATTTGCCCTTGATCTCCCACCAACAAATTTATGTCAACAATTATTAAATATTTTAGGAGAGTGATTTTTTTACATTATAAATAAGGCTTCCAACAAATGTTAAACATCTGAGGAGAGCGACTATCGGCCACTAGAGGTACCAATACTCGATCAATTAGCTTTTGAATGCTAAAGAGCGTGCAGTCTTAAAGTTTCACATTTTCTCGTTGCCGGGCATGAACGCAACACGAAGCTCCTGCCCAACCACCCATGCAGCAAATTGTTTGTTTGATTGATTGGGGTTTAACGTCGTGCTCAAGGGTATTTCACTTATATGACCACAGATTGTCCACTTCACACTATTCTTTGTCTACTTACGGTGGAAAACCTCACTAAAACCACCCCCGCAATTGCTGGAGCCACATCATGTGACTCACTCATATATCCGAGGGTCGAAAAGGGACTCGATCCTGTGAACAGTACATCGAAGTAGGATTAGTTAGCACACTTGCTAACCACTAAGACACGGCTGCGGGGCCCCCATGCAGTAAATAAACTCACTTAATCTTAATTTATGTATTTCAGACCATCAGTGATTTTATAAATAATGCTGTACCAAAAATTTTGTTTGATCGGTCTTACTATTTTTGGTTCCCCTTTTGAAAGTACTTTTTAAAAAAACTAACCATACATTCATAAATTTTTTTTTTATTTTAAGCGGTAAAGTATTTTTTTAATTGTAGGATACCACAATATTCCTGTCAGCACCCAGTGATACCACGTCTCTATGTTCCCGAGTGGAAGACAGATATGAAAAATAGAAACATCATTATCAAGGTAAATGTTTTAACCAAAGTCATCTGTACTACAGATTGCTATGAATTTTGTTTGTATATACCTAATGGTCAACAGATGGATTTGAACATGCGGACAGTACACTGAAGTAGGATAAGTAGCCAGACACTCTAACCACTAAGCCACAGTTGAGGGCTAGGAGTTCCATGAAAGCACTCATTTGCAACAGAAATACGCTATTTTTGGGTGACGTGGCAAACGTGATGACCAATGATGTAGCCTTTGTGAAACGACACACGTTCATACATAATGTCATAATAGAAACTAAGGGATTTAACATGGAACAATTCAAGAATTACAAAAAGCATTATTTAACAGCAGTGAAATATCACTATGTTATTTTTATCCAGAATGTTAGTGTTGAATCAAGGTTGTTCAAGTTCTTTATCAGGCTATTTAGAATGTTTGTTATGTCTGTCCAACAATAACAAGCATGTTCTTCTATACATTGTTTTGTTAAAAATGGAAAAGTACTGTGGACAAATTCTGCCATCAAATTCTCCTTCCCATGGCTGTTTTTCAATTATTAAATTGCCAAGTCAGTGTTTTGAATGTTAGCTATTTAGATGAATAAGTTGAATCAAGAATAAAACACTGCCATGATTTAAGTTGATAAATTTTCATAATGTATTAATTATTACATTTTTATATTTGTACTTCAGAATGCCAGCACTGGAGGGGTACCGCATTACGAACATGATGAAAATCTGTTTTTAGAGAAAAGGGAACAGATGTTATATAACATAGAGAACAGGAATAGAGTAGAATCCAAGGGCAGATTTGCAGAAAAGTCTAACACTTTTGGCATTCCCACACAAACTACTGACAAAAAAGTATGCTTTGAAGATGGAAAAGAATGACAAATTGTTTTTGGTTTTAAGAAACAAGATGATAAAAAGCGTTTAAACTGGTTTAAAAGTTGAGATATTTGGCATAACTAGAATAAGCTAATTTGTGTTATTGCCACTTATTATAAGGAATAGCTTTGAGTATTCAAAGAGTTTTTCTTATCATAAAGCTTTCAAGCTTTACAACCATTCATAATGATATGTCCACATCTTGATATGCAATATGTTCATGTATGGTTACAGGACTTCAAAGTTATGTTTTAAGTTTTTAAAATCTTGTAACTTGCCCATGTTTAAATGTTTTTTTTTGTGTGTGGCTATTTTATTGGATTAAAACATTTTTTTTAATTGTTGAAATTATTTTTTTAACTTACATACTTTTTATATGGCCGTCCAGTATTATCCTTTGCAATACATTTGTTTTGTTCGTAAACAAATAGCATATATATAATAAATGATTTGCTCTGAAGAGTTTTATTCTATCATTAAAAGCTGATATGAAAGAAATCAGTTAACATGTTTTGTGTTATAATTATTATTGACGATTAAATGATATTTACATCATCATGAATCAATAGAATAAGCTTGTTGAAATACTGTTTGATTGATTGGTGTTTAATACCAGTAAATAGTTTAAGTTAAAAAAATATTAAAAAAGAGAATATTTTCATCATTGTATAACAAGTTTATTGATGGGATAATATATGTGAGGATGAAATGATATTTGTTTGAGTTAAGTCATTCAAGTTACAATAGTAGGGTATAAACAAAAGCACAACATAATATTTTCAAATATACTGTTAGTTTTACAACATTAAATAAGTATACTTCTATAACAGAGTCATCTAATCTCACACAAATAAACAATTACATCAATGAGTGCTTATTACTCCAATTCACTTTAATACAATTACACATTTTGCAACCAATAATAGTTGATTTTGTGTCTAATGGTTTAACAATAATTTTCTAACCAGACTGTGTTTGATTGGTGGCAACTCCCGGCTCAAAGGTTAGGTATTTCACTTATATGACAGCAATCTACTCCCAACAGTAAAAACCATGCAAGTACTACAGTAAAATGTAATTTGTTTAATGAGAAGGTCCATTTATCTAGTATCTATATAACTTGACAATGTTAAAATGCTAGATGACAAAATAGAGAAAAGCTTAAATTTGTACTTGAAACATCGACACACCTGTCAAGATATTAAGACAAATATAAGTGATGTAAGTATGATTTTCCAAAAGGTTTCATGGAAGCTTTCAAAGATAATTGAAAAAGCAGTATTGTCACTCAATTAAAAAGCATAGGTTGAGAAGTACAGCAATGAAATTTCAAACAAAGTTTCTGACAAGTGACAAAGTTAGAATGTAAATTTTTCCTAAGCAAAGAGTTTAAAATTGAGTTACGCAAAGAGCAGAGGAAGAGAATCAATGTAAATTAGCTTCATGAAGATAATTTATAACTCCTGTCCATACAATCAGAACATAATACATGTATAATAATAAATATAAACATAAAGCACCATGCTATAAATAGGAACATACCCAGGAAATTTAAAACTGTACAAATCTTATTTACATTAAATCAAATGCTGCCTTGACATAAGAGATGTTTTTTTTAATCTTTTCAACAAATTGTCTGCCAACTAAAATCAGTTTCATTATTGTACATAATATTCTAATACATTTCTAGAATAGTCAAACCTTCAATAATGGGATTTACCTGTATTAACCTTCAGAATGTCTGACATTTTCATAATCGCATTATAATAACTCAGATGTTTGCAAATTTATAGGATGTGTCCACATTCTGAATATATATTTCTATAGGGCAAAGGGATGTCGATGAATCCTCTCGTGTATTCATAACATATACATATCTATATATGACTTGGGGCGAGTTTGCTACTTAGGTCAGTTAGAAATAGATACATGATCAAACTACAATGACCCCTTCTGGAATATTAAATACTGGGTTTAATACATTTTATACAACGTACTACATTTCTACAAATTTGGTGTTAAGATTATGACCAGAGTGATTTAGTATCGCCATCTTTCATCTGGTTATCCACTGCTGAGACCAGAGATAGGAGGTACTGCTGACCTGTGACTGGTGATACTGCATCCACAGCTTTCAAGATGGCCGTCTCACTGAAAACAAGGACAGAAGCAAGCCTTAAGTTAATATTACTCACACAATTATTTATATTTCCTATAATATCCCCACAGAGTTTTAAAAAGTGATAAACACTATACATTATAACTCTGATGGTATATAAATTCCAAATTCCAGTGGATTTTTAATGCAACGTTTCAGTGTTTACCCAGACATCGTTTTCAAGCATATAATAGGCCTGTAAACAATGTCTAGATGAACACTGAAACGTTGCATTAAAAATAAACAATGAGTTGGAATCTATACATCTTTTGACTTGTTTAGTAACACAACTTCAAAATTCCACTGAAAGAACTCAAATCATGAAATGGTTACATAATACAATTCAAACAAACTCATGTGAGTAAACCAATAATACATTGTACAATATCTAACAGACGATACATTTAACAAAATTGATAGGAGTTGGTGGCGTCCGACAAAGAGTGCTTTCGTAAAAGAAAGACAAGGTGCTTCTTCTCAATGAAGTCCCACAGTTAAGATAAAACTTTTTTTTTAAATTTGCACATCAACCACTTATTAAATAAATCCTATAAAAGGGAAAGTGCAGGTGGACTGTGGCAGGACATGATAACAATATCTTACTCTATAGATCCCATAATGGTGTGGATATGGACATCTTCTGATGACAGGGGAGACATGTCACATGCCAGGTCAAAGGTCACCGAGCACTTTTGCAATTTGGATACATTCAGAAAATCTACTGACACACTGAAATACAAAATGTTTTGCAACATTAAACATCTATATTCATTTCAACTCCAGGCAGACATTCTTTTTATAAAAAGTTAAACACAAAGATATATTATTTTTAATAGAGCAGACACACATAGCTTTGTTTGACAGGGGCTAAACGTCGTATTTAAGGTATTTCATGCAAGCCAAATGGATGAAGGAAACTAACCTTGACAAAACTGTCAAAGAACAACGAAGAGACAGGAGAAACAAGAAGCAAAACAAAGACAAATACTTGTCCATGCTCATAAAATGCAACATTTTTATAGATTTTTTATTTTATTTTGTATACCTGTACTCTTAGGCAAGTCTACGTAGTGAACAGTTTACAGACAAAGGTGAATTGGTCTAATACAGATGATAAATATCCATAAGAAAACAACTTACAAACTTCATAACCTGTTGATTTCAACGTGAACTGTTAAGGACTTTTGATCTTGTGTTTTAATTAAAAACAAAGCTGGAAACTAACTATACCTTGTTCCTGTAACCCTTGACCTATGCCTGAATGGAATGGATTTCAGTTGTTCTTCAAAGGATTTGGCCCTCCACACCAGCTCAGAAACACTATCTAACAGCTGAAGTTTTAAAAAAAAAGACGAGAAATAATTGATGTTTTATGTCGTGTTTAGGGTATTTCACTTATATGGCAGCATTGACACTAGCATAACCATTTTGATACAGCTGGAAAGTTAATCTTCATCCAGTGCCAAATAAAGACAGCATTGCTTCTCTTCAAACAAACTGCCTTAGCCAAAGGGCTGAAAATTATTAGTATTTTAAGCTAAATAAAAGTGTGCCAGTGTTCTTCTATTTGTATGCTACCAAACCTTGATTATACATTTATTTGTGGTAACATTTTTTTTAAATATTAGACTAGATACTGACTAAGACAAGTTTTGAGCTGAGCACCAAATAACCAGTAATAAGCCAACTACTGAACTGAAACTGTATGAATTTGAACAGGTTTAAAGTTAACCAAATAGGAGAAGAAATGTGTGCCCATAACTACTGGGTTTATGAAATGTGTGATACACATGGGCTTCGGGTATTCAAGGTGCAATAATCTGAATTGAAACTTTGGGGGCCAGAATCAACTTAATTAAGCAATATGAAAATCGAGAAAAATTTCATTTCACTAACTATAATTCAAGTATAACTTCAACTCAGCAAGAGTGGCTAGGACAAATATCAGTGCCTCAGTTGGCTATATGTATTATCTGGCCTTTCATGGTTTCTTAGGGATGTTGACTAATTAAAACTGACGAAAACACTCATGTTCTATATAAACTCAACAGACAAGTTTCTGAAAAGATCTTAATACATGTACTTTTTTTTATTATTATGTTGAATGCAAAAGTTGATGCCAAAATAAACTTGTAATTAAATCCTGTGCTAATGAATCAGATTATGAGTTATGACCCAGAACTGTCCGACTGATATCATAAAATGATATATTCAAAGCAACATAAACTCTTGACCACCCCTAGATAAAATGTTAAATGTCTCACAAACACAACATGATTTTCCATGGGTGTCCTTGACCTAATAATTATAAGGCAGATGCTCTACCTTTGGAAGTTGTGTTTCGTCTTCATATTGCTCCAACACTTCTCTGGTTAATGTCTTCACTACTAAATTGTGGGCCAGTAATGTCCCCTTACTAGCATCACCTATATAGAGAAAACAACAAAACAAATCTTGACAATGGTTTCACTCTTTATCTGTAGTTTTTAAATACAAAAATACAATATACATGTAGGAGACATCCAGTTTGGAACAGTTCAAATCATACAGAATTGATAAGCAGGTACTCAAATTCACCCCCCATTGCATATGTAGCTTAGGGACCGTCCCCAATTAATTTCTTACCTCTATGCGCGAAAAACGCAAGCGTGAAAACGGATGAAGACTCCCAG
>JAQQZZ010098324.1:0-16750 GCA_030265115.1 Mopalia vespertina | reverse complement strand
GGGCAGTTTGTTTGAAGAGTAGCAATGCTGTCTTTACTTAGCACTGGAGGAAAATTAACTTTCCAACATTATGGAAGGGCTTTACATCTTGGTTGTGCTAAAGTCAATTAATGTTGGAATACATCACCGCCATATAAGTGAAATACCCTTAAGCACGATGTAAAACACCAATCAATCAATCGATTATTTGACCCTTCCTACAATGATGCCATTAAACAATGTTCACACTTAAATAATACAACCAGACATAGGGCTATATTTATACCCTTAGTGTTTATAAACTGTACATTATACTGCAACATTGTTGTCACTAGAACTGTACAAAATAGTTTCAAATGATTTATAAATACTTTACAAAGAAAAGATTAAGAGGGTATAAATGTGATTTTTAAACTCATGATTTGAAGGATTCCTACATTTGATCAGTGTTCACTGCAGTACTTTAAGGGGGTTCCATTTCTGACAAGTTTACATTATCTGTGTGTTAGGGTAGGCCAAGAACAGAGTTTGGGTTAATACTAAGCAGATTCCTATAAAATCTAAAGCTAAACCTAACCCAAAACCTAACATAAATGCTAAAACCTAACCCAAACCCTAAGTCTAGCCCTGAACCTAATGCAGATACTAACCCTAAACCTAACTTAAATAGTTTTCCCAAACCTTAAACCGAACCCTAAACAAAACCTTAAACTTACCCAAACATTACACCTTAAACCTAAACCTAAACCGAACCCAAACCCGTATATCTCACATATAAGACATGGTTGCTTTCCCTGGTCTTGTTCACGCTTTAAACTGCTTAAATATTTTTTAATTCAAAGGTTCTGGTTAAACTTTCTCCAAATTGTGGCAAAACAGGATTTTATAAGACCCAATTTTCATTTACTGTATCACTTTATGCCTGAGCCACACTGGGGACTGACCTATGAAATACGCCTACTAAACATTGGCCTTTTATTTATTTAAAAAAAAGAGACATTTTCTTTCTAACAGCTTTAACTATATTATCGCAAAATTATTAAAATATACAGTTCCCAAAAAGATTCTTTTTGTCTTTTTGTACTAAATTTGAAGGTATCTAGTGAACCCAGTACTAATATGTGAAGGAAGTCTAGGTATATGTAGCTTTTACCTATACAATCTCTGTGGCTCGTGGTCTATTAAAACTCAACAGACAAACATCAGCCGATACAGCCATTCATAAGAATTTACATGTCAGGTTTTTCCACCTGCTTTTTCTAAACACTTGGCTATTCTCCTAGAAAGTAGGTCACAGTAAAAAAGGTGTATGTATATTAGTAGGTATTAGAGCTACTCCCATTCAGGGGTGTCACTCCGTTCATTTCATGAATGGAGCAAAACTGATATGCCACACGTGAACTGAAATTGATCTGCCCCATGGGCGAAAAAGTTCTGCCTGCTCTTTTTGTTCCTGGGTTGTTAATTATCAATGTTAACGGGTACATATTAGGTGTTTACCAAAATTCTACAATAATGTGTCACTGGTATTATTTAAGGATATAAGTTAAGGATGTAAGTTAAAAGCTTTAAACATGCAAAATGTTAAAGTAAAGCTATATGTAGTTCTTCGACCACAAAATCTATTTCATGAATGGAGTAATTGGATAGCTGAAATTAATCCAGTCATACCTCAGATCAATTAGCTCAACTGTCAATTCAATTATTACTAGTATCCAAACCAAATTTATTGACAAACTTCCAAAAGCTATAATGCCGCACGTACACATTATGATACTGTGTTGGTTTTACAAATGGATGTTTTTGACTTTGTGTAAAATTGTATAAAACAACCTAAGCACTTAAAATCTTTGCCACCTGAATGCAGAGACAATATCATACAAAACATTCAGAGCTGAATTATTCAAAAACTATACTTATAGTTTTTGAATTGTTTTGAAAATATGTAGCTCCAAAGCGATTTTTTTTTTATAAGAAAACTTTGTTGATAATATGTAAGTATGTGAAACAAATTGCCTTGTGGGAAGAAGCTTGAAGAAATACAAGTTCACAATTTTTTTTAGATGTAACAAGGCTATCATACATGCACGTACAGTGAAAACCATGCTAGAAACTATTTTCCGTTTAAGTATGATTTTCTCAACTTGACAAGGATATTATCTTCCAAAGAATGCAATGTACACCCCACACAAAATGTTGGTTACAGGCCACCTCAGTCTTAATCAATGGGATTATTTTCCTGTATTAAGTGGGGAAGTTTACAATGGAGACTTTTGGCCAGATTAACCTACACCAATATATATATCATCCCTATACTAGTGGGATTAATGATTTAAAAATGCATATTTTAATTGTGGAGAAAGTAAATTCTGATAGCCCCACCAGGGATAAGAACATGGATCACTATATCGACAAACTATACAGGACTTAATTGTTTGTTTGTTTGATTGGGGTTTAACACCGTACTTAAAGCTATTTCACTCATATGAGGGCTTGCCTTGCCATTGGTTTTTTAGGAATAAAACAATAAATGGACTTAGACAAAGACATTTGTATTGACAGATCTACTTAATATAACACATTCAAGTCAATAAAGAAAGAATTACCCTTTGAAACTTAACGAAAACCAACAATAACAAATAAATGAGCCAGTGTTTATTTATACATGTAAGCAAAACACTTACATGAAATATTTGTGATTAAATATTAAAAAATATAGCCATAAGAATTGTTTGCTGGTTTTTTATTGTTTTTCTTTTGTTTTTGTTTGTTTGGATTTTTTTCACAATAAAGTCTATATTTATATAATTTAGAAGCACAAAAGTGCTTGAACATTCTTTAGGAGATTAAAATTATATTTTACTGTACAGAATCTGTGAAATATCAATCATCTTTAAATACACGAATAAATGAAGTCAGATCTATGAAGTCTTTAAAGTTTTATAAGTGGAAAGAACTATGGATGGGTTTTGAACCAGTCTGAACCAGCTGGTCAAAGAGACCATCTGTCACTTGTCATTGTCAATCAGCTGTCACAACACCATGTTCATTTCTTCTACAGCCAATGAAAATCCTTCAGAGGTGTCAAAGTAAATAACATTGGGATTTTTTGGTCTTAATTGCATTTTGATTCATTAATCTTTCTTCATTGAAGTGACCAGCAAAATAGCCTTGAAATAAAAAAGAATTTTAATTGAATAGTTAGATTTCTATTTTCTTTGACCAAAAGAGTAAACAACTTACTACAACGGAGTATTATTTTTTAGAAAAAAAAATGTTTGACCTAAGTTAATTTCAAATGAAAACTGGACAGTCCTGTCTATCTATATATAACATATACACTAAAATTTCTAATTAATCGTTTCTGAGCCTATTTAAAGTGGAATTTGTCTTAATTGTAAATTTCTTCTACCATTTGCCATGAGGACACTTGTGTAAGAATCAGATAAAAATCTCCCAAAATTACCCCGCCCCCTACACACACACACACACGCGCACCCCTCAAAAATACTTTTAAATATCTTTCTCCCATTTATCTATCCAAATAATTAGGGCTTGATTTATGAATACTCCGGTTTTAGAATAAAGGATATAAGTGTTAGTTTTAACACATACAGAACAAATCTGTCAAAGCAATTATTCAGGCCACATTTTCACATGGCCTAAATCCCCTTCCAAATGTACAGACTCGTAATAATGAGTATAAGTAAATACAATATAATTAAAATCCCAGTTCATCTCTGGGGTATAACCAACACATGCTCAATAGATAACTATATAATTTGTGCAAAATTGTTTAAACCTATTGCAATAGCATCACGGTAGTAATTTAGCTATCGTAATAGTGGTTTGGATCACAATGTAACTATTCTTTAATAGCCACTGCTAGACTCTCAAAAATAAAGTTTTTTTTCACTTTCAGGCTTCTTTAGTTTGTTTGATTGTGGTTTAACGTTTTACTCAAGGGTATTTCACCTAAATGTCATCAGATTGTCAATACCACACTGTTACTTGCTTTAATACTGTGGGAAACCAATAGGAGACCTAGCAGAGAGACTTAGGCCCACTCAAAGGCAACCTACAACAACGTGCAATGTCCAAAACCAGGTACAAAGTCTGTCAATCAACTATGACCGTTTCATGTCCACAAAAGATCAGCTGTTAGTATATATTTCAGTATAATATTAGGATTTCCTTCACCTAATTAATTAACGCCATACTTAAGGGTATTTCACTTATATGCCAAGTGTTTACTTGGAAAGACAGAACAGTAGGTCACCCATATATAATGTGAATTGCTATATACGAATACTCTGTTGGAAAATTAATGTTCCTCCATTGCTGACAGCAGAGGGCTTCTTCAAACTAAAGAGTGATACCTCAATGTCATTTAAAAATATTATAACTTCTAGCAGTTAGGACACTCTAATTTAGGGACAGTCCACAGAAATAACATGTAAGACCCCCTGTGGTAAAGCCTTTTTGTCTGTCCCAACTGCTAGAAGTTATAGTGTAACACTTCATGACCAAATGATAATTTATACCAAGTGCTAACAAAGTTGCATTTTAGATACAGACTAGGTCCATGTGTAAGGACAGGATAGTTATAAGAGTTTATAGGGAGGGTAAAAAACTTAATGCGAAAAAACCCCAGTGTTTTTTGGGGAACATGATTACTCTAAAAAAAAAGGCAATCGAAACCTCTCTTTGTTTTCCTGGTTGTTTTACATTCCTTTTTGATTTTTTTTTTTAAATTTTAAGGGCAGGTAATAAATAGGATTGTGCCAAACAGGGGCAGAATCATACTGGCCAAGTGTCTTTAAGGAACTGTCTTAGAGGATCTTAAACCTAAGGCAGATTTAACCTTGACATATATTCTTTGTTTGACAGCTGTTCCTCTCCTATTTTTTAACAATAAAACACAATGCACTATAGCATATAATTTTGTTATATTGTTATATAAGAAAATTAGGACGTTGTTGTATTTATGCATGTATAGCCAGCTGTTCATGTCAATTTAAAAATAGACCTACAACCACATTATTCATAAATATAGAATAGTTTTGCTTTTTTCCCCTAATTATTGTTATTTGAAAACATGTAGTGCTCAAATTAACTTTAAAATCTATTACAAAACATATCACACTAGAGCAAATCTAACTCCTACACAGTTGATCACAAGTTGTTTTAAAAGTTTTACTATGCATAAAGTTGTCATCACATTAATTTTAATTTTAATTTCAATTAAACACAATATTTTCCCCTTTAAAAAATGACATTTTAAAAGCATATTTGTTTTATTACAGGATTCTTACGACGAGTATATGACAGACAGAACACTTTCTTGTGTTCTTCCCTTTTATTTTAATCGATTGTCAACTGTAGATGTAAAGGACAAGAAATAGAGGAAGATAAGTGATGTTTAGGTTAGTACTACTATTATCTCAATTTAAAGAAGATAAACACCAAAAAATTAATTGATGATTTTTAAAAATTCATGAAAGTAATCAACATCTATAATTGTGACATATTTTAAGTTTATAAAATAAAATGTGATAAAATTTATACATACCGGAGTAGTTGTCGAAGGCCGTAGGCACGTATTCCGTTGGGTAGCCATTTGTTGTGTAGCTAACAACCAAACTTGTCTTGCCCACTGCTCCATCGCCGATCAGGACGCATTTCACCTTCGCCTTGGCTGCCTGGACGGTGGCCTTCTCTGGGCGATCGTTCTCAACGGTCAGCAACCCTGAGCTCTTGTCCAAGTTTTGTAACGGCATTGTCCAATCTTTACCCATTAAATAATTCAACACACCGTGATACACAGGTGTGGAATATGTCCGGACTTACACACAAACAACGTGAATCTGTCGGAACTTTTTTTAAAATTCCAATGGAGCAAAAATAACTTCACACAGCTTTGTCAAATTTTCGCTTTACAGCGATTAGAGCGTGCAGGCGAAAACAGCCTACCTGAACTTCGGCTGTAAGCTTATACTCAGCCCGTCAAGTGAATGACTTAGAGAAGTTTTACCTGTTAACTTTCGCGGTCAACGTAGATAGGCCTATATATATCCTGTACAGGTAAAGTAGACGAATATATATCCAAACGACACTTCTTCTTGCTCAAGTCTATCTGAATGTAACTCTCAATCACATGTAACACTTTAGGAGAAACTTCTTACGACATCGTCATGCAGGTATATTGTGTCGTCCATGCAGTGACACCGGGCTATAACCGTGTGTTATCGCCCTGCTGTGTGTTATCGACTGAGTTAGTTTAGCTCAGTCACACGGCCTGACATTTCATTGGTCAGTCCAGCCGTCTTCTATCACGCAGCAGTGACTCATTGGGTACTAGACAGTTTTGTCAAAGCTCGCTGCACAAGGTGACTTCCACAGAGGACAAATTACCCAATGCATGCACACAGTTTGTCACTTCACTCAACTTTTATGTTATCGTTTGCATTCAACGGATGATATACGTCAAATCCAAGGTCCTTTCTCTTATATAGACCAGGAGAGTGATGTCAGTTTTAATTCTTCTCTTAGAGAAGTCTATACTTGTTAAGGCCGTGGATATTAAATATTTAACATAATCCGTTCAGACAACTGATAAAAGCCTTCGTAGATGTATATTTTTATTGTAAAGAGGCAAATATCTATATTTTGAATAAATGAAGAGACTACATGTATATACTTTTAAGTCTGCATTGAAAAGCTATATATGATTACAAAATATCTTTCAGGTCGTTACCAACTTTTTAAATCACGCAGGATTATATCGAACCTAGTTTTTCCGCCCTTGGTAATTCGGGTAAAAAAATCCACGAATCCGTTTACGTATAGAAATTATATCAAGTAAAACAACACACCAAATTATTCGATTTTTGTACTTTTCTAGCAGAACTGTCCAACAATGTGTATTTTCAATTTAGTATGGTGGGCGATAGGACCATCGTGCCTGGCATACAGCTTTCATGAAATGGGATTGTAGGGTGATGAAGTAATGCGATGGAGCGATGGATGTGATGAAAATATATCAAGAGCTGTAAAGAATACAAAATTTAACTTTTCAGAACAAATCCCAATGCTTCGGACACCTATATCTCTAATGAATTTATAACTTTTTATAAAGTAAATAAAAATGTGCAATTCTGGTCAGATATAATGGTTATAGGAACTATTTCGGTTACTTCCACATTCGAGGAACAATACATCGATCAGGTCAAACCAACAGTTTCTGTATAAACGAATCTACACAAATTGACAAACAATACAAACAGTGAAGTTGGCTTGTAAGAATTTTTAGAGAACTGCCCGGAAACAAGCGCGATCAATTAACACATCGAATCCAAGCCCATGCAAGCAATGCTGAATCAACTACGCTTTGCGTAATCACAAATTAGTTAGGAACTTGAATTCAGCATACAATGGCGCTGCTTTAGATCTCGATATATTTGTCCAAACTGTTTGAGATGCAATTTGTTTTTGTTCAATCACACCTAACATTAATTTAAAAGTTTTTCACAGTGTATATAATTGGGAGCGTACTTGAGTCAAACTGCAAATGACTTACGTTTGGCTGTACAAGCTATTTGACAATAGCTCCAGTGAACAATGGCTATTGATTACGTAAGAATACAAATAAATTGAACCATTGCGTGCGCATTTAAATTCTTTCAATTTGAATTAGGTATTGAAAACTGCCAACAAGTGTTAACACGTAGTTCGGAGTATCAAAGAATGAACAGCCACAGTCAAATGCACGTTTCTTTTGTGTTTTATGAGCTGTTATTTGTATTTTCACACGGCTTGGATTACACAATTCAGACTATTGGGCGTTGGTGTTTGTGTAGGCTCACATTGACAAATATATCGATGCAAGCGTGGTCCGAAAACGTTCAAATCACTATCTATAGATTCATTTAATAAAAAACACTATAACTGCATATGGTATGGACGCCAGTTATTTTGTTTGGTGTTTTTTCGCCGCACTTTAGTTTATTTCGTTAATGGCGGCTTGCCACGGACACGAGAAACTTGATCTTGTTTGCGTAATGAAAGGCCAACATAATTTATATTCCGTATCTTTCCAATTTATATATATCACAAGCGATATAACCACAACCAATAATGGATTTTTAAAAGCAATTGTAGTTTAGACCTGTATTAAAATGACCTCGGATCATAATGATCCGAGGTCATTTTAATACAGGTCATAATTTCACTTTAATGGCCTTCTACATAGGCATCAAATGTAAAACCTAGACCAGAGACCGTTCACGAGTTTGGTGATAAGAGTTACTGCCCTTTATTTTTAAATCTGACACCAAGCCAAAACGGAATTAATTGGACCACGTAGGCCCTTCCGTCTCCGACAGCAAAATTCAGTGGCACATTCATAAAATTCCAAATGTTTTGTTTTGTCTTAAAATGTTCCCCCCATTTTAAAATATGGCTGTGTTGAAACACACTGCCCCTTGCCCAAAGAGCCAACAAAAAATGGGCTGTCATGTTCCCAAAGTTTATCATATTTGAAGTGGGCAATTTTGGTCAAAGCTAAGCAAATTTTCTTCAAAGATAAGCATGTAAATATTCCCCAATGCATCTCTTCAATGTCATAAGGAAAGAGAAATAAAAAACATATTAAGAAAATCCGTTTATTATGCAAAGGCCTATATTACAATCTATATTGTATGGACATTGTATGTCTGCAAACATTTTGAAGATAGAAGTTTTCTTTATGAAGGTAAAACAAGGAGGTAAAATAAACATATTCATTGGGTTAAATTTAACACTCAGATATAAACAAAAAAATATATACAAATTAAAAATTAAAAATTAAATCCATTAAACAGAAACGCATAACAAAGATTAGAGATAAAATAAAAAGGTTTTTTACAAAATAAAAACAAAATAGATTTTCCCAACATAATTATTCACTTAAACTAGAAACAAACTTAATTTAAATGCCGATCAAAATTTATCATAGAAATAAAAATCAAATAGTTATAAGACAATTAAAACAACAAACCTCATATTGATAAAACGTTATGTACTAAAATCAAAACTAAAATTTTATATAAGATATTTTTCTTTCTTTCTGTGCATTTCGAGGTTCAAAATCCCAGTGGAGGCCAGCAAATTTTTCTTTCTTTATTTATTCAATATAAAATATATATATCATAAAGATGATACTGAAAGTTAAGATCAAAAGAATAAGTTGAACATAAACAAAATGAAATAATATATGATAGTATATACAGATTTATCATTGATTGCTTCACTCCAAGATATCAACTGATAACATATTTGTGGAAAGAAGTTTACCAGATAATAAAGAAATCTGTCATTTTGGATGGGTTAAAGGTCATACAGTTGACCTATGAACCAGGATTTCATACCAGAGGTATAATACAGATTTTTTCAACTACTGATAAAAATGCATGATTTTAGTTGGTATTAAAACGAACAGGACAACCAGTCTTGTTAAACATTCAATTCTATGATAGATTTTTTTCTGCAATATGTGAATAATATGTAAGGGAATCCCTCAAAATTATAATTCGTCAGCTTATTCAGTCATATACTATTGTTTTTTAGATTTTAGTTAATATTTTCCAAATAATTTGAAATTTTATTCCAGTCACACTTCTGTAAACAGTTACATATGGTCTGTATGTATTCACAGTCTTTAAGCCTTTGTTTCTCTCCTCATCAAGGCAAGCATTATTTCTCAATGATAACCAATTCTTCTAGATTAAATTTATATCTTTTCCTGCTTGATAAAAACTTATCGATAATATATGTATATTATATCACACTGATTGATTGATTGATTGGTTGGTTGGTTATGAGGCTGGCTGGTTGATCGATCAGTCAACCAACCAACCAACCAACCAATTGATCCACCGTTTGGTCAATTGATTGATTGGTTGATTGATTGATTGATTGGTTGATTGTGTTCAATACAATACTCAGGGGTGTTTCAGTTATATGAGGAAGATGGTCTTAACCCACTCCCCAGCCATACAAACACAAACATAAAATAAGCTCAGTTGGGATATCATGGTTTCTCCATTGGGGAGTTTAAAAAGGCATGACTACATTGTTGACAAACACTGCCCTTTGCCAGGGTGTCAGATTCACATGAATCTTAGGATATTTAAAAAATTCACAAATTTTAATCACATTAAGGGATTTTATTTAGTCCAAAGTTCACTAGAAGGACTCCTTTCAACACCAGTCAGACTTCCCTTTACAAATGTAGATTAATATTACATAACCTTTTCAACTGGTGCAATTGGATTGAGACCCTAATCCCCAAAACAAACTTGGAACTTATTGTTAGAAATGCTAACTTTGTATTAAAATAAGCCAAAGATAAAACATCTCAAATGTATCCTAAGTATTTGATCAGCCTTTCAAGTCTGGACTGAGGTACATTCTAAATACAGCCCACCTTAGAATTTAACGGGATTATAAGATTAGGATTAAACATGGCAATAGTGTTAGAATTGTTTGTAAAAATAGGTCTGTTACTGCCCCCCATAGACCTGTTGATTTATTGATTTATTGTTCTGGCTGTAGTTATAGTTATAGCTAAGACCCCTCAACAACTTACTGAAAACACTACCCTTAAAAGAAGAGCCTTACTTCTTATGAACAGACATAAACATTGTTCATATGTATTGATCTCTGGAGGCAATTCAAATAATGTAATGACCTATGGGTCACAACTTCCTGTTAATTATCAGTGTATTGTATTGTATTGTATTGTATTGTATTATAATATATTGAATTATAATATATTGCATTATATTATATTACATTACATTGCATTATATTACATTATGTTATATCAATTATATTACATATTATATTATATTATATTATATTATATTATATTATATTATATTATATTATATTATATTTTATATTATATTATATTATGTTATGTCAATTTTCATTCTGTTTGAGTTTTGCATAGATTTAAGGTCATTTCACTTGTATGAGATTGTACTAGCTCAATGGGTGAATAAAATTACCCTCAATGTCACTGGCCAATGACAACAAGTCAAGGACACCAGTGCAGGACAAACACATTGTGCAATGGGAAACTGTGCACAAATGTACAGAGCTTGATACCACTGCAACACATCACAATCATGTTTCCAGTTTGTTCTCAAAACAAAAAATACACTTAACTGTGTCAGCAGTCTTCATGTTGGTTTGTATTAAATAGACAAAACATTCCTTAAATCTTGATTTTGAGCTGTTTCTGTGAGCGCCTCTTGTGTTGTTGTTTTTCTTTTACCCGTATGTAGTGTAACATAAATATTTGGCAAGATAATAAAAGACTAATTTAAAAGATCTAAAAAAAAATTAAAAAACAGTTTGCATATTTGTTAAAATATAATAATTGGTTCCTTAACATTTAAACAAAATTATATTAATTGCAGCCGACATTTTTAAGTCATGGAGTTAAGTCGAAGTCGAAGCTCTGGTAAATAGTTTACAATTAACTGTCTGTAAACTCTGGGTTTCTGGAGGCCACCAAACTGACTCTAACCGGTGAGCGGTACATGGCATTAGATTGAGTAGGTGGACACAGTAACCAATGAACGATGGTCGTGGGTTCATGGAGAGTGACATCTGGTGACTCTAGTCATATGTATCCAAAGGCCTTATCACGCAAAAAAGGAACTATTTTTACTTTCCTTCTAAATGTGGTTGAAACTTTATTTGTAATGCCAGAAATCTAAATATTAACTTATCAACCAAGAATATACAAATCGGATATTAAATGTCAGTTAATTGATTAAGGACTATTATCCTGTTGTGGATATATTATATTATACGCCTGTCCCTTCCGTGTGTTATGCCTTGGAACTGTGAATTCAAAGATTTACTGCTGCAGACTTCAGAGAAATTGCAGATTGTCATCACAGAAGGGTTTGTGAAAGTCAACTCAATTGGACTGAACTATTAGGCAGGTTTATATGCTGATCCATTGTACATGTATACTATATATGTAAGTAACGTAAGTTACTTTATACAAGGCTTATATTTTCATTGTGTGTTACCTTCAGTTGTATTTCTTGAAGTTTTTCTGCCATTGTATACTCTACTGTATAACACTGCTATTGTTGTTGTTATTTTGACAATCGATATTGTAAAAACTCAAATTGCCGGTTATTTTCTTTCTGTTTGGTTTCTACGGTAACAATTGACAGGACGCTTAATGATAAATCAGTAATATGTAACAGTGTAGTCCAATAGCAAAGCTACACCAGCACAACCATAAAATGTGCAGCGCCTTTGCTCTGTAGCAAACTGAATGTCTTCTACAGATAAGAAATGACAGTGTGACTATAAACAGGGTTCCCACACTTATTTTAAAAGAATTTCCAGGACTTTCCAGGAGTAAAATAATGTATTTTTTCAGGGTTTTCCAGGACAAAAACGATCTCTGACTTTTGTGAAATTTTAAAATTCACTTGTAAATAGATTATTATTACATCAATAGTTTGTCATGTTGTCACAAAACACAATCAAATTCTACTTTCCAGGACTTTCAAGGACTCTTTGTTAATTTTCCAGGATTTTTAAGCACTTTTAAAAACTGGAGTAAAATTCCAGGACTTTCCAGGAATATCAGGAGGTGTGGGTACCCTGATAAAGCTAGAAAGAAACTCTCCATAGCCAATGGATTCCACACTGAAAGGCTATATTTCACTTATATAATTACAGTACAAAATTATGACATAATGAAACTGAAAATATAAAAAAATTTCAGCTGATTATCAGTCTTAAATCCCAGTAAATTACAATCATAGCTTATTGCTTTTAGCTTAATGGAAATTGTACAAAATCTTATACCTGAGTTCAGTTAACAAAAATTACAATTATCAACAAACATTTTACATTATATTAATATATATTACAAAAATAAAGCATATCATTTTTAAACCTTGTCATGAACACTAAAAACATTTAATATCAAATCAAATCGAAGTTCTGGATATCACAGAGTATATGTACTGTTCTGATTGATTGCTTGCTTTACCTGATTTTGTTTGTTTCTTTGATTGGAATTTGACACCACACCTAAGGTAAGACATAGATTGATTGATTGATTGATTAATTGATTGGTGTTTTATGCCATAATTAAGGGTATTTCACTTATATGACGGCAGTATATTCCAACAATAATTGACACTAGCACAACCAAGATGTGAATTGTTTTCATAATGTTGGAAAGTCAATTTTCCTCCAATGCTATGGAAAGACAGCATGGCTACTCTTCAAACAAACTGCCCTTAGTCAGAGGGCCTTAAAGGATGAGAAAACTTTTGATTAACCCATTCCAGCATTGAAAGGATGTGGTCAGCAAATAAAATAGCAGCATACTTTCCTTTCATTAATAAGTTTATAACATAGAGTTGAAGGTAGAAAATGTCCAACATTTCAATGAGAGGATACAATAATCTGTGTCAACTGGTTCCAATCTCTCTAACATGAGGAGGCATATTTTAATATTAGAGCATAATGGTGAACCATACAATGTCATGCGTTTTGTTAAGTTTGGAAAATTAAAACAGAACAGAATAAAAACAGAATGGCTACACTCCAAACTAACTCCTCTTACAAAGAGAGCAAAAATATATACAGATAAAATTCTTAAATCGTAAAAAAAAAAGTCAGTTAACAAAATCTACCCAGACCCGTACCTTCTATTTCTTGGTTAATAAATGTATTTTGATATCTTATGTTATCCGAACTTAAGTACAAGCCAATGTATCATACAAAAACACAAAAGAAAACACACATTAAACTAAATTCTACATTAGTTATTTTACTAAATAACTACACCAAAACTCTATAACATTGTTGTATACTGAAAAAGACTATAACTAGATCTAAAAGACATATTAAAGCAAAATTTAAATTGAATTAAAATCAATTTTCAACAAATAAAACTAATTTATCAGTCATTTTAGTACACTACACTATATTCAAAAAAGCAATAAAATATATAATTACAAGTATCTACCTTGACAAAAAAAACAATATAAAATATTTTAAAATTGTTCTTTCAATAAACCATTACCACAAATATACTTTAAAATTTAATTTAAGATGGTCATAAAAAGATCACAATATTTTTACTTTGCAAAAATTAAAGCCTTAAAAATTCAGGGTTATATGATCACAGTGACATATTTATAAAAACAGATAATAAATTGTATCTTAAAAAGCAGGTACATTTATTTATATATCCTGTCTGACTTTAATACTGTCCTGTATAAATGTCCTGGAAGAAAAAGAAAAAGAAACAAAATTATTAATACCAGTCTACAGATTTCAATATTTTAAAGTCTGCCAAATAGCTTGCCTGTTCCACCAATGAAAGGGATTGCATTCCTTTTGCCTTTAAGGTAATAAAGCAAAATTAATTTAATGTGTCTGTATTAAGCTTGTAAGAGTAAATAATATGCAAATAGTGAACCGAGCTGATAATATCCCTCTTGTTCCATGTTGTGTGATATTTGACCAACATTTAGAACAACCAGGCTATTCAATTTGAACATAAAACACAAATTTACTTCAAAAGCTCCTTAAAGGTATTAATAAGCATCAAGCTCATAAGATTAATAACATGTAATATGCGTATAGGTGAGCTAAAGACTACCTAAATCACTAAGATATGGTTCCTGGTGAACAAATTTATGTTTTCTGAGAAATCCTGATGTTAACTAACTGAAAAATGTTTAATCTGTCTCCCAGGAACCATTTCTAAGTCTTTAAAATAACTTTTAAAGTAGCCATATTATGGACGAAATTGGAGGTGATTTCGGGTGTTTTTATTGAAGGGGTTAGACCCAAGATTTAGCGCCCACAAAAACAGGACAATTAAATGAATAATAAACTGAATATATTAGGTTTTTAAAAAAAATTTAATTGGCATTTCAACTATATGACCGGATGCCGGCCCAAACGAAAAAGGAAACCATCATCAACATGGCTGGCAACAAACGTTGTCAATCACAAAAAAACACAAAAAACAACTTGTGTCACCTTTCAGGTTTGACATTCATCAGGGCTACAGGAAGCTCTATCCAACTAACTTTATTTCGGCCATAAAATGAATTGCAGTTTACAGAGAGACAAATAGAGTTCTTGTCAGTACACAAAACTGTAAAACATGCGTGCTCACGAAATTTCTCCACCCACCCACATACATTTCGAGTATATAGGAGGGAATTAATGCCAATTTAATTGGTAAATCGGGTTAACAAGGTGGTGTTGTTATCCTCATTATTCATGGGTAATAGGAAGGTATGTGTCTTAATCCCAGTTAATCTGACATAATCCCTAGGGTCAAGAGTGGAGAATTATAGCATAACGTTACATAAGAGGCGGATTAAGAATTGGGCATGGAGTTAGATTATCTTAGGGGATAAATAAAGGAGGGTAAATCCAAGTACCTATCCCAAATTCCTCAAACCGTAATCAAATTTTAGTCCAGACATATCTGAGTTTTTGTTTGGCTCCCACAGGAGCAAAGAACACATTGCCTGAGCTGTTTGTGGGGTGATATATTTTGGTCTTTCGGCTTGATTTTGACACAATGTTGTGAATATATATACGAATTTGTTCAAATTAATTTCGGCATATAATTACTTGGGCAGGCAAATGCCTTAGTAATTCTAAACACATAAACAAAACATCTTTTGTCTGAGATTCACCTCAGCATTGAATCAAAATTTATTTGATAATTTGACTGGGGTTTGTTTGTCTGTTTGTTTGTTTGTTTGTTTGGCATAAAATGCCATACATAATGTTATTTGACTGACATTATGGCATGCCAGCCCAATGGGTGAAAGACACCATCTGTAAATGTCACTGGCAGTAAAGAATAGACAGGACGAGATGAACACCATGGGATAAATACAATGGGAATTTTCTCTCAAAGTCTTCTCAATATTTTGTCTGTCTGAAAAGTACCAACTTAATATTGACTTTAACACTTTTCCTCGATAAACCAGGTTTTTATTTGCCTTAAAAGTAAACATCTAAAGGTAGGTGATACTATTCAGTTTGATTTTATGGGAAATCTTGCTTTATGATATTTTTACCAATAAGCACCCTCAGAATGTCCCACGTCAATCCTAAAAAAAAATTTAATCTGAATGACCCCTAAAAAAGATCAGCTGACACAAAGATTGGTTTAGTGTTAAGCTGGCTAAACTTCGAATTTTTGAACACAGTAATTGTGTAAAAATCGTAGCCCAACATGCTCGCCACTGAACTTCTTGCTGAATGGTTAAATACATC
The DNA here is from genome assembly GCA_030265115.1 of Mopalia vespertina. Classification (NCBI taxonomy): domain Eukaryota; kingdom Metazoa; phylum Mollusca; class Polyplacophora; order Chitonida; family Mopaliidae; genus Mopalia; species Mopalia vespertina. Next base: position 427 of record JAQQZZ010098324.1, on the reverse strand, counting down.
GGCAACTGATGACCATCACGTTTCGACTGTGTGTTCGACTAAATAGCAGGCATCCATATGTCTGGATAACAAGATTTGTTTTCCCTCCTTTAAATTAAGACTCGGTTTATGACCAGTTTACCTACTTTATAATGTCTGGAAGCTCTGGTGCTTTAAAAATATGTTTATGTCCGTAACCATGGTGATGAAGGAACTCCACAAATGTCACACTATCCGCTCCTCCTTTGTGATTAGACTTGGCAGATTCATACAGCTGTCAAGAAAGACAAAAATCACATAAAACAGCTGGTTGACTCAGGCCTGTGCTGTAATCTTTTCTGGCATAACCTAAAAATCGGTCCTCTTAAATTTTTTCAGGTAACCTAACATTTGCATTGTCCCCTGGTTTGCTGATTTTTTAAATACATAAATGTGCCTTGGTGAAAAA
>JAQQZZ010098313.1:0-16755 GCA_030265115.1 Mopalia vespertina | reverse complement strand
AATACAGATGTTTGTCTTTGAAAATATGCAATAAAAATAATAAGTTTAGGTTGAAAAACAGTTGTCTTTCCCTTTAATTAACACCTTCACTCTCCAACTGACAAATGTCAACAATATTTGAATATTGTAGGAGAGAGACTGACTATTATTAAAGGCCAATCCAGTTTCTTATATAGGTTACTATGTAAGTTTATTTTGCTGATGCACAAGTATTGAATTCTGAACTTCATGTCTGTTCGATGTTAAGACATTTTGTTATCATCTGGAGACTCCTGATGATGATAAAATAAAGTGTTAAAATGTCGAACAAACATAAAGTTAGCTGTGTTGGGAATTACACTACTTGTGTATTATACTAGACTTATCAGTGGATGACAGGTTTTCTATTTGGCTCAAGTTGACCACTTCTAACTAATACATGTGGCACATCAAAGGAAGTACTGCATGTTTGAGAATAGACCCTATGCATTGGTCAACTCTCACTTCAAGCTGGTCTATCATCAAATGCCTTAAAGGACAAGACCACCCAAAAACCGTGTTTTCTATATAAACATTTTTCTGTCAAATGCATGCAAAAAATTCTGATGTCCCTAACCTGACCATAACTCTAGTTATTATCCATTAAAGGGGAACACTGGAACCATCAAATCCTGTGTACAGCAGACTTCACTGATCTATCATTGGATAATTCAAAACTGTCTGACCAACCAGAGTGTAGGAAAACTTAGCAGCACAGGATTTGATGACTCAACTGGTGCTTGTGTTCCTCTTTAATGGATGATAACCTGAGTTATGATCAGGTTATGGAAATTAATGTATTGTATTACACACAAAAAGTTTTACTTATTTATAGAATATGGTTTTTGGGTGGTCTTCTCCTTTAAGTTGACAAATCGTGATCCAACAGCTGGCTGTTTGGTCCTTTAGTGCGTGTATAGGGAAGTCCTGGCTGCATGTAGCGTACAGCCAGATTGTCACCACAACAAGATAGGTATCCCACATGTTGGATGTCCCAGGAGGCCAAATTGTAAAAACCAAAACAATATTTCATTTGTTAGATTTATTTAATAATCAAGATTGCACTTTGAATCATGGCCTGCACTAATGACTAAAGAAGAGAATTTTGCTATAAAACCAGGTAAACCAGTAAGAACCTTTGATTTCTCCTTGGTTACATCAGTTTCTTGTCAGACTCCGCTACCATGATTTTTCTACAATTAATTTAATGTTCCCAAACATTGCATCCTCCAGCAAAATACAGACTTTGTTGCAAATAATTGTTTTGAGTATGGAGATTTAAGTGAAAATAAACCAGCAACTGTGGACAGTTAGGTTGCTATGGACTTTCCAAAACAATTATGGAACTTTGATGCCAGTTTTCTCAAAAATAGTATCCAGTATAAAGGCTGTGTTTGTCATACCTAAATAGCTATAACTTGGGTCTGTTTTAGAAATGTTATAGCAAATTATAAATCATTTTAAATGTAATTCAAAGCTCTTTTAAAAAATACCAATAATTTTATTTTCATTTCCTGCGACTTGGTCCATATTTTGCTGGAGTGGGTCACCTATGTAGAACTGACCAATTAAAGATGTTGATTGTCTGTTTTACTATAACAAATCAATGGGCTGCTCCTGTACACTCTCTCTACACTGTAATTGACAAAATACCATGGTAATGCATCAACAGTGTATGACTGATATTAACCCACCATGTAAGATATGACAGCATTTTTGATGTTCAGTTGAAGGCTTATGGTTGGTACTAGCCAGAAATATAATAAAAAATTGCGTCGTCTTACACGACAAACTTTGCTTCTAAATCAATACAACAAAATAATACTCTTGGGCCCGTTCCACAAAGCGATCTTAATTGTCATGGCAACCAGTACAAGGTTTTGTGTTGTCATGGTAAGTAAGACTAAGATCCTAGAGTGGATTCAGATTTGTTTTGTTCTAAGCTGGGATGACCAAAACAAGGGAGACAAGTTGTACTTAAGCAATTACACAATTTGATCTAAGTTATCTCCCCTGCAGTGAGCTCGTCTCTCACCCTTAGATCTGATTGGTTGGTGTTGTGCTGGCGGGTATTTCCCTTACAACATGGTCATGTCTTCCAACAGTCATTGACTGAAAGTTTACCTACAAAGCGGTTTATGATTCAACAAAACCAGCTGCATAATATTACCATTGAGCTTTTTTAAAGTAAAACCTACTGTTGATGTGTAGGTTTTTTAGTCTGAAATAAAAAGTAAATTATTTAATGTGATTTTAAAAAACATGGTCCCTTATGCACATATATTACAATTGCAATACATTCTTTACATGTTAAGTCAAAAAACTAAATATACATAAATATGATAACACAATGTACAAAGCTTTAACAGAAATATACATGAACTATTAGTAGTCTATACATTTATACATCTATACAAATTATATATTACACCGTAATGTACAAAAAATTGGTCCTAATCCAGCAAAGAATAGCTTCAATTTTAATTGAAACTATGTCCTGACGTTTGGATTATGCTGCTCTTAACATGTGCATCATAAACCACTAATGACATGTCGTTAATCAACAATGGATATGAACTTGAATGCTAAACTATCCAAATCTGGTCACCTGTTTGTCAAATCTTGTACATTGAATTTCATTAAATTTTAAAAGATATTGGTTTACAGGACCTGACACTGGTAGATATTCAAGTTGTTTATAGATCTCTTTAGGGGCATTCCAACTACTGATGAATGAAATCACTGACCAATCGGATTCTATTTAACAGCAGGATGTTTGGCAGCAGTTACATGTATAAACGGTCAAGGTTGTTCATCCTGTTGCTTGTTCCGGGGAGCCAATCAGTTTTGGTGTTACAAATCTGACTAGAATAGATATACATCAAATACATGATTTTGATATGCAAATTGTCAAAACTTGAGTACGACATTCAACATAGATTATCAGCGCTTTAACTCAAACCTTGATCACTTTAGCTGTAATTCTGGTAATATGCGCTTGATCCACCGAGGGTTTTAACGCAGAGTAGCTCGGAATAAAACACGTGGCTAGAGAAGATGCACAAGTGGCTGTCCAGGAGAATAGTGCCTTGATTGGGCAGTAGTTGAAAGGTTCTGTATCGAGACACAATTGATTGGTTTGGAAATTTATGTTTCTGTGTTACTAAGTAAGGACTGATTGTTTGTTTGATTGGGGTTTAACATACACTGGAGGGTCGACACACAGACTCGAGGCAAGGCTTGAAATATACTCCCTGGGTCCAGTTGCTCGATACACTATAAGCCGTTAAACCAGATTAAATTGCTAATACCGGATTAGAGATGGACCTTCAACATGGTGTGACATCATCTAGCACTGGATTAAAGTTAATAGCACTTCGAGCAACTGGCCCCAGACCTAAAGGGCATGAGTTCATACAAGACGTTAGAACATAAACATCATTAACAATAATTTAACTTTGAAACAAAGTTAAATAAATTATAAACAACAATTAACAATATTGTATAGTTACAATCAATGACCGGGTTAACATATACAATGACAGGGTCCTGTCAAACGAACAACCTTATTCTGGATTATATGTCTCTGTTTTCTTTCTATCTAGTCTGTTCACAACTGAACAATTATTATTACGCTATATTCATTATGATTTGTTAAAATAATAATTTTCACAATTTACCAATCAGATTTGTTTTTCATATCATAGATACAAATCGAGTTGCTCACTTTAAACCCATAGAAAGTTTCATTTCTACAAATTATGATAGTGGCTTTCAAATTTGGATAACATCCCTCACTGACCTATGGAAATGAGTCCTATTTGTAAGAGCAAGAGAACATTCACAGTCAATAATAAATAATCACATTTGGTAACAAATTTTTCCAGCCAACCAGAATACCAACTCATATCTTGTGCACCAATCACATTTGCTAATTCATTTTCTGTGCACCAATGAAATTGCTTGCTACATATCACTCCTACATCTGACATCCAATCAAACGGAGTACTTGGACTCTTGACCATCAACTGTTAGGACAATTAGTGTTCTATTGTCCACCCAAACCAGCCTGACTAACTTGAGTAGATTAGTGAGAGAAGTCATCTTTATCTGGGGTGTGCTTGTTGTCTTCACACATTTAGTCTGCTGCGAGCCAATTCCAAACAACGAGGACGAGCCAGTCTGAGAAATAAATAGCAACATAATAAATATAATGGATTGATTGGTTGATGTTTAATTAACATCATGATCAAGAGCATTTCCCTTATGATAGAGATGTACTTCAACAGAAAATAGCCACAAGAACCACAACCCTAAAACGTGTAGTGTAAAAGAGTGAAAATTAATGGTCCTCCAGTGCTAAGTAGTATTAGATTGTTTGTTTGTTTGATTGGGGTTTAACGTCGTACTCAAGGGTATTTCACTTATATGACGACGGATTGTCCACTTCACCTTGCCTTATTACGGTGGAAAACCGGGAGGAAACCTCGTAAAAACCACCCCCGCGATTGCCGGAGCCACATCTTGTGACTCCCTCATATACCTGAGGGTCGACAGGCGGACTCGATCCCGTGAACGATACATCGAAGTAGGCTCGGAAAGTGCAAAGTAGTATTAGAAGTCTAACAAGGAAAGTATGAAAACATTCTCAACGGCATCGTGACTAGGTCAGTGCTGATTGTTGAAAAGGCACCCTCTAGCAAGAAACCACGAAGAACCTGAATTTGATGTGGAATCCTGTGTAAATCATGCTAAAGCTCAATGACATATATATAGGTCTTGTTATTTGTTTGCATAAGCTGCTGCCTTTATTATTATATTCTGCAATCTGTTTTACGTGTGCAAGATTCAGATTTCTATGTCTACCACTTGGCAAATATTGTGTTTTGCCCACAAGGTGTCAGTAGATTTTGACATTCAAAGAGTCCTATGGCATTATGAATGTCACCATGCTGTTGAGACTGGGTGATAGGTGGTTCCATACTTCTGCTTGACAGTCTTTTGATACTATATTATGACAATTTGAAGAAAATGGCCCTTTGTCAGAAGGCAAATTCGTTTTTTTTTGTTTGTTTTCTGAGCAAATGTTTGTGGTATTTGATGCCAAGCTCAATTGATTTTCTCACGAGTACCAATGGTTGATACAAGGTAGTTACATAATAAAGCACCCTGAAATAATTGTGTAAATTAATAGTGCTAGGAAAGCCTGCTGGACACACCACATTCTCCAAATCAGCTGACACAATTCTGTTTCACAGTCGTACTTTAAGGTATTTCACTTTTACTACACCGGATTGTCCATAACCTACTGTTTCTTGCCTAAATACTGTGGAAAACTGTCTCAGTTATATTTCTACATACAGAGACCTATATTGCTAAATAAACATGTAGCAATTTAATATAAATTTTTATTCACCAACTTAAATATATTATGTAACATGGTATATAATTATGTAACCGATAGTTGTGGGAATATAACTCAAAAGGGCTTATTCTAAAAAAAAAAACCTCCAAAAACTTACCTGCCAGAATTTCAGTTTGCTATCCTTATGTGATAAAGAAGCCAGGTATTTGCCATCAGGTGAGAAGCTGACGGCAATCACAGCACCCCCATGGGCAGGTATCACCTGTGGGCAATCAAAACACATTGTATGTTTATGTATGAGGTTTAACGTCGTACTAAAGGGTATTTCACTTAAATGATGGATTGTCCATTTCACACTGTTCCTGGCTTAAAAACAGTATAAACCACCCCCTCGATTGCCAAAACCAGATTGTGTTTGTTTGATAGTTTGTTTGTTTCACGTCAAACTCAAGGGTATTTCACTTATATGACGACGGATTGTCCACTTCACATTGCACCTAGCCTTATTACGGTGGAAAACTGAGAGGAAACCTAATAAAACCCACCACCGCGAATGCCGGAGCCACAACGTGTGACTCGCTCATATTACTGATGGTCCACAGGCGGACTGGATCCCGTGAATGGTACGTGGAAACAGGATTAGAAAGTGCGCACGCTACTACTAAGCCATGGCCGTGGCCAAAACAAGATCGTGAGCCACATTCATATATATGAGGGAGATTTATGGACTTGGAACCCTTGATTGGTAGGATAAGTAAACAGAATATCAAAACGGTCAGAAAATCTTGGCTATCCACTATAAATGCATTATAGTCTTCACTGGCCAGTAATATCACTGAGATACATAGTATAGATTAATAATATATTAAAAATAAAGAATTGTTAAAAAAATAAACATTTCAGGACATTTTTAGTTTGGAAGTATTGATGAACACAATTTCTGCATTGAGGTGATTCCGCTGTGTATAATCAAGTCTGGTTAAATATGGATAAATGTTTGCTACAAGTAACACAGTCTTAAATCAAAATTTCCTAATCTCTGCAAATTCACAAATCTCAAAATCTGCAATAGATACAAATAAACAACTTCTTGATCTCACCTGACATTTTGAATGTTGTTTAAGTTCATAAAATGCCACCCCGCCATTTCTTGCCCCAACACATATTCGTCTACTACTGCTGCAGTATGCCACAACACTAAATCTGTTCAAAACATATTTTTAGATCACTTTTTGTATTGTAGAACAATATATTTTGATAAAATTCATTAAAGTGTGAGAGACATTATCAGACACAAAAGTTAATTTAACACGGATATAAAAAGTGAGTTACTTTCTCTTAATGCTACTCTCATATTGATTGATTGACAGATCGATCATTTGATTGATTGGTGTTTTAACTATGCAAAAGGGCATTTAACTTTAACTTGTATGGCAGCAGTGTATTCCAACAATAAGTGACACTTGCACAACCGAGATGTGAGTCAGCAGTCAAATTGAGCAATCGCCAGAGCTACGATGAAGCCAGCAAATAAAAAGAAAACAGTATTAAAGCTTACTTGCATATTGATGGAAATAATTCATACAATCCTTTTGTTCTCAGCTGATTAATGTCCAGACAGTGAACAATAACATCCATTATCTGGAAAACAAAATCATCAGCAATATTTAAATTTTTTAAATTTTATTTCACTCATATACAACTGTAATGCCAGTGTATGATGAAAACCAAAAAGAAACTTTGTAAAAATCCCCCACAAGTTTTTTTTGTTTGGTTAATTGGGATTTAACCCTATACTTAAAGCTATTTCACTCACATGATGGCGTGCCAGCCAATGGGTGAAGGAAACAACTCTAGTCGTCACTGGCAACAAACAAAGAGAATACAAGAACATGACAAACAGATTAGCTTCATGCTGTCCTCTAGCTACGAAAGCGCCAGGAAACTCCCTTCCCGGCCCCCACCTGAGGTCTATGGAAAAATTACTTTTGATACTTTGAGTTGTATGATATTCCCAAACTTGTGAGAAGTACCGTAAATGGGGTTAAATGGTTCCAGCCCAAAGTAAATCCAGCCAGACCATGGCATGACCAGCGACTGATCATTACATTAATTGATAGATTGATAGATTCAATTTTAATTCTGTTCATATCATTTTATTTTCTGTTTTGACCTACCTCTACCAGTAACTCCGCCACATCATGAGGCATTTTATCCACCAGCAGTTCTACGACTCGTAGGATCTCACTCTTGCCTCGCACCAAGACGGAACCCTGTAGGTTAGTGTGTGGTGTTTGTGGATTCTGGGCTAAAGCATTGTGACGAGCCACCTCCTTTGCCATGGTGATGATGAAAGCAGGGGGCCTTGCCGTGGCTATCAAAGAGAGGGCGTGTCGAGCTGTGCGACTGGAGTCAGCCTGGGGACTCAAAGGTAACCCATACGTCATACTGGAATAAAAGATCAACAACAAGTGATGACCTTTCCATCAGTTACATTAAATGATTTAGGTACGATGTTAAACCCCAATCAAACAAACAAACAAATTAAATGATTTGGTATATTTTGATCAAAAACTATTTTTTGCCAAGAAACAAGAAATAATGTTAATGAAAGAAAAGCGATTTTTACTATGAAATTAATAATTCAATTATAAGGTGTACTCAAAAAAAATTTTTCTCCAATTCTTTTTTTGTTTATCATCTTTTGATCAAAAACGAGTTTTTGCTAAAAATGAAGGTTATCAAAGAGAAGCGATTTTTATTATGAAAATAATAAATCCATTATAAGCTGTACTCGAACAACTTTTTCTCGGTTATGTTCTGTGATTATTATATTTTGATCAAAAATGTTTGTTTGCTAGATGTCAAGAAATAAAGGTTATTAAACAGAAGAGATTATTATTATCAAGTTAATAAATTGATTATATTAAAACTGTACTCAAAATTTTTTTTTGCAGGTTCCTTACTGTGAAATTTATAATCTTTTTCGAAAAATGTTTTGCTTCTACAATGTAGTTGCTAAGTCACAGAGGCTATCCAAAAGTTTTTAAAATCAATTTAAATCCTCTTCGAACTGAACTTAGGGTTAATTCACTATCAGAAAAGGGAAAGCATTTCTCTGGTTACTATATTTCACTTATACAACAGCAATGGATTCCATCAATAATTGACACTAACAACCATAAAATGTGAGGTGTTTTTTTTTTTATATAAACTTTTCTTTGTACACAGTAAGCTCTAGCCTTATAGCGTGTACATACACACGAATAAACTTACAATAAGTGTACATTCAAGATGGTGATCTAGAATAAAAAACATCTATTAAAGTTTGTTATTATCCCATCTTTAAAAAAAAAACCCAAGAGTCTTTACAGTATTTATAAAAACAAATATGCTGGAAGACACATAGGCATAGAATTAATATTAGTTTTATGGCATAAATAATTTTAAAAAATAAATTGAAAAAAATAATTAAAATACAAAAAATAAAAATGAAAATAATAATTGTATTAATATATATCCAGTCAAAGCCAGCCAGTCTTGGTTGTTCAGGTGAAGTGTTTTGAGAAAGTTCTGAGTAATGACAGAGGGTGTATATCCATCAGAAACCAGCCTTGTAATCAAGGTAACAAATCCCCTTTGATTTGTACTTAAAGTTATTTCACTTACAGACAAGAAAATACATTACTCTGATGACTATTTTCTCACCTGGGTACGAGTTTATCAGCATTGACGCAGAGTTCCAGGAGTCTAGATTGCAAATGATTACTATTTTCTCACCTGGGTACGAGTTTATCAGCATTGACGCAGAGTTCCAGGAGTCCAAGGAGAACTGCTGAGACATCGAGATACGGCTCCCATACCGTGAATCCACGTCCCAACAGGTCAATAGCTGCACGGCGAATCGGGGTGTATGCCGGGAGGCGCCGAGATGGCGATTCCAGTAAGAGAAATGTTAAAGCTTTACCTGAAATCATAACAGTTAACCGATATAACACACACAAAACTATCTAGATTGCAAATTATTCTTTATTTAAGTTTAGGTTTCAATTTTTATTCTGGTATTCAAATGAGGCATATAGAATCCTCTAAAACAAGTACATTTCAGGATTTGGGGATTATTTTCATATTGCAGCTTAACTATGTAAACAGGATTAAAGTTATTTTAATCATACGATTCCCTGCCAGTCCAATGGGTGAAAGAAATCTTACTCACTGACAGGTGAAAAACGACAAGATGTTTACAGAATGCATGCCTGGCATGCTGTTTAACGACAAATTGCTGAAGTTAGAGAGAAAAACACAAACAAATCAAGCTCTTCTTCAGTTAAATGTTAAAGTCTAAATTAGGAACTTGAGAAATGTGAGAAAGAATGATCCACTGATTTTTGTTTAACCCCATGCTTAAGGATATCTCATTTGTATATATGCCAACAATAAGGAGCCACAATATAAAGAAGAGAACTATTTTACTGTGTTAGAAAGTTTAATTTCCGCCAGTATTAAGACAAGACTTTAAGGCTGTCCTGGAAACATAATGATTTTTTAATTGATAGAATAAATGAGATTTAACTATTATAAAATAAACAGATAAATTAAAGAAATTACAATAAGTTCATGTATTAAATGGCCCACTGGGGAAATTAAACCACCCTCGACAAGAAGACAGGGAAATCCCAAGACCTAACATGACGACATGACAAACAGATCAGCCTCCTGTTGCTCCAAGAGCAACTTGGTTACAGGAAACTCCCAACCTACCATGTTTCAGTCATAGTACGTACAGCAAATATATTTGGTTACAGCAAATATTAAGATGCAAAAGGAAGTTAAATTTAATTAGAAAAAAAACAGCTGATGAGATAAAGGATTTACAAAACAATTATGAAAAACAATAACAAATGCTATTCAATCAATGTTTTCTTAATCCTAATTTATTGATGAATTATTTCATTTTATGCTATCAATGTACACAATTTCTTACTCGTGTGTCTTGCCAGTGAATAGTTGGCTAGTCCAAACCCTTCCTGTACAGCCTTCTTCTTCTTGGTCTCCTCAGCTTTTCGTTTGTTTGGCTCGATTTCATGTCCAAATTCCGCGCCCACCACACCCAGCATCACTATAGCTGTTGCCTGGCGACGACGGGACTCAAATGATTGAGATACTCGATGAACTGGAGATTCCGCTGCGAAGAATGGAAAGAGTAAATTCAGCATATTAAACTTTAAAAAATGCATTTCTCATGTAATTGAATATCAAGAATTATCTTTCAAAAATAAAACATTTATAACATTTTTTAGCAACATGTTTAAATTTTATTCAAAGCATTAATTATTCAGGTGTTTTATGTCAAAGTTTTCTTTGATGTATAAAAAAATGCATTTCTCATATAATTGAAATCAAGAATTATCTTTCAAAAATAAAACATTTATAACATATTTTAGCAACATGTTTAAATTTTATTCAAAGCATTAATTATTCAGGTGTTTTATGTCAAAGTTTCTTTGATTTATAAAATATTCTTACATTTTTACATATTAAATAACAAATGAAACAAGTAGAAAGAGTTGAGAATGTCTCTTTAAATAACAGTGCCATACCAACACTAATATTTTACTCATGTGAAGGCTCGTCAGCCCAATAAGAGAAAGAAATCAACCCCTAGCATGATTGGCCAGAAAAAAAATGACTATACCAGACAAACACAACACGTATTTAAACACAAAGACATCACAAAAAAAATTGAATTCTCATTGCCCTTTAGCTCTGAGAGCACCATGGCAAGAGAAAGTACCTTCCCGACTGATCGTTCCAAGATGGCTGGGCACAGAATAGTTATCACAAGTTTGTGTCAGAATAGTCTCGTCTAACATGAGATTAAATGCTGGGAAGCTTGGAGTAATAGACAGACATTTCTGTTTTTCCAAAGTCAAAACAAATGAATTTAAATTCATGTAACAGTGTAACAACAATACTTTACCTCCAAGAACTTGTTCTTCTTCGTCTTCGAGGTCATCCTCCTCTGGGTCTCCTCCTTTTTGTCCCACGGGGTCCGCAAACAAACTCAGATGTTTAGCTACATAGGTAGGTAATGATGGGGCCCAGTCATCCACAACAGCCTTCCTGCCTTCAGGACCAATACGTCGTAATTCAGCCAATAACAAAGCCTGGGCAGCTTCTCGGATCTGTAAAATGACAAGAATACATTCTTTGGAACTTCTGTTAGTTTGATTGAAGTTTAAACACTAAATCCAAGACATTTTACTTACTTTACTTTACGGTTGATTGATTGATTGATTAATGCAGTGTTAAAGGGCATTCACTTATATGACAGCTGTATACTCCATCAACAATACGGAGGTTTAGAGTTATGACGTTACTACAACAGAGTGATGTCCCTTTGCAAAATGACGTTGCCATGCACTTATGGCAAGAGAAGGTCAGCCTGCCTATACATTAACATTGCGGGTTGTCGGTTTTCAGGAAAATATAGTTTTAAAAAAAATGGGAAAAGAAAATTCATATGGTTTTATTAACATTTATCTGTTAATTTGTAATATACCCTATACCGCACATGTTTAAAATCATGGATTGCCCCTCACTTGCCATAAACACACAACGTTATTTCACAAAGGGATGTCACTCTGTTGTCGTAATGTCATAAATGGAAAACACCGTATTGCCACACTATCATGTACACAACCATATTAAAGCGTGGAATGTTTGCTGTTGGAAAATCACTGTGTTTTCAGTAATCAAAGACAGGAGTGACTCAACCCGCAGAACAATGACTTCAGGCTTCAGCAACCAAGAGGAAATCGTATAGAAACCACCCCTTAAGATTGACAAGTGCAATATAACTTAGATGTACATAAAGAATGTATATAAACTGTGCCATGGTGTGGTCTTAAAATAGACAAACCTCAAGGCATCGGTCTTGCCATCGTCTTGCTAACATCTCCAGTTGAGGACTTTGATAATGGCTGGCCCCTGCCAGTTCTGGTAACAGGACGCAGTGTAGAGCTGCCAATAAGCTCCACCCCTGTTTTATCTGAGCCTGTTTGATTGACAGCCCATCACTGTCATCGTCATCCTCAAAAGAGGCTTCATTCGAGTCCGTCTCCACCAGCATCATACCATGTGGGTTACTAACCTTCTTTCTGTGAAAAAAAGATTGATTGATTGGATTGGATTGATTGATTGATTGATTGCTTGCTTGATTGATTGATTGATTGATTAACTGATTGGTCGATTGTTTGACTGATCGAGTCCGTCTCCACCAACGTCAAACCATGAGGGTTACAAATCTTCTGACTGTGAACAAAAGATTGAGTGATTGTAAAGATTGATTGATTGATTGATTGACTGATATGAGTACGTTTCCAAAAGCATCATACCATGAGGGTTACAAATCTTGTGACTGTACAGAAGATTGATTAATCCAGCGATCGATCAATCAATCAATCGATCAATCAATCAATCGATCATTGATTGATTCATTCATTGATCTGTATCCACCAGCATCATACCAGGAAGGTTAGTAATCTTCTGACTGTACAAAAGATTGATTGATTGATTGATTGATTGATTGATTGATTGATTGATTGATTTAGGTTTTGAGCGACAATTAGAAGTGGGGTAACATAACTATATAATTTCTGGATAACCACTTCTTGCTTTGTGAAAGAACACAACATTCTGTACATATGCCTGTATTATCATCAGGTGTAAATTGTAAATACGGTGTCAGTTTCCAAAAATGAAAACAAAAATTGAAAGTTGGACACTTAACTATGCAGTAGTGTTTAAAAAGATTGACACAAAGGACTACAATACTCACGGTGCGTATTTTTTCACCAGTTTCCAGGAGTCTATAAAAGATGCATGGTTCATGGTCATTAGAGTGTTAGCCACTGAGATGACGCTGAGCAGATGTTGTGTCGTAACAGCCGTGGAGATCTGCCATCGTCCTTTTGTCGTGAAAATCCTCATCATTTCTGTTATCGAATGCTTTCTCTCGAACGCATGGAAAGGGGACGTAGGTCCTCCTTGCAAACTGCCTCGTCGAGGCTGTTTACCTGCTTCTGCGAATTCCCCGGACGATTCCATGGATCGCTTACCGGATGACAGCGCAGATAGAGTCATGGGTTCAGCATCTCCTATGGACCCCTTTCTGACCTTATCTAATAAAGTTGTTTTGTTCGCAGCATGGGGTGTAGCTGCAGCTTGAGCAGCTTTCAGCAATGCTGCTGCAGATTCTTCTTTACAAATACGTTTATGCCACCCTGGTAGCATCAAGGACATGTGACCTTGTCGTGAAAGCAAACCAAACGAAATCGGACATTTTGGTTTGACCAGTCCGAGTTTCCCAATACACAGTTTATCTAGGTCTGGATCCAAACCCCAGGCATGCAGACATGACATCAGCAGCTGAGCTATCTCCATTGTAAGGGTGAACGCTGGCACCACCATTGTGGAAGGTCGCTCAGGTACATTGCCCACACTGGAAATTCTCTCCTTCGGAACGGGGATGTCTAAAAGGGGAATTGGGTCTGGTGTGTCCATTTTACTCTGAAGTTTCTGACTCACAGTTTCACTTTTGTCTTTCGCCACTTCAATCAACCCTGAAACAGAAAACATCAGCAATCATTTTGCTAGCGTATAAGATAGATCGTTTGATTGGTGTTTAATGTCATGTTAAAGGGTATTTAACTTATATGACGGTGACGTATACGTACATGCAGTCCCAAAGAGTGAACAGCAATACAACAATAATGTGTTTTGTTTGTTTGATTGGGGTTTAACATCATACTCAACGGTATTTCACTTATATGACGACGTGCCAACCAAATGGGTGAAGGAAACCACAATGACATCACTGGCAGCAATCAGTGACACTATGAACACAGGACAAACATCTTTGTTTAATATTAAAAGACAATGTGTGCAAATTTAGTGCCACATGCCCCCAAAAATTGACTGTGTTGAACCATAACATTTTCTTTATACGGAGCCCCCTTACCTGACAGTTTAGCACCGCTCTCTTTCACTGTACTAGTAGTATGTCTCTCTCCTTGCACAGGTAATATCCCAAAAGCCTCCAGTTCACCAGGGGACATGAGTGCATACTCCTCACTCAATAGTTGTACTGAAAACACACAAAAATAAACAGGGGGTTTTAAGCCATATGCAAGGTGTGCCAGCCCAATGTGTGAAGGGAGCCACCCTCAAGGCCACTGGTAGCAAACAATTTCAAGACAGGGCAATCACAGGATGTATTTGTTTGTATGTTTGCTTGGGGTTAAACGTCGTACTCAAGCGTATTTTACTTATAGGACGACAGTCACACATTGTCCACTTCACAGTGCACCTTGCCTTATTATGGTGGAAAACCGAGAGAAAACCTCGTAAAAACCTCCCCCGCTAGCACAGACTACCACTAAGCCATGGCCGTGAGCAACAGAGTAAAAGGAAACTTGCTCCCAAATACCTGCTCGACGGATTAAAGCTCATTGTGCACTTTGTACTTTAGCTCAGTGGCATTCAGTTTGTTTGTTTAATTGATGCTCAAGGGTATTTCACTTATTCAACAAGAGATTGTCCACTTCTTCCTTTGCCGTACTTAAAATCTTCCCTGAAGAAAATGTGAACCTATTTGGCTGCCACACATTGAATGACCTCTGCACATTGAATGACCTCTGCAGTTCCAAGAACAACCGAGCTATGGCTCAGCCTAGCGTTCAAAGAAACATCTCGAATTACTTTTTAGTTAATGTTTATTTCAATTATCAAAACCTGGAAAATATTTATTTTCTGACCAATCAATCCGTATTTCATGCTGTGCTTAAGTCTAAGCACTTTTGTTCTATTGGCAAATTAATGTCCCTCCAGTGCTAAGTAAAGACAGCACATACTACCCAGAGTCAAATGGCACTGGATTTGTTGGATTGTTTTTTTGATTGCCGTTTAATGTCATACTAAAGGGTATTTCACTTATATGAGACAGATTGTCCATTTCACACTGTTCCTTGCCTAATTACTGGGAGGAAACCTCGTAAAACCTACCCCCACGATTGCCAGAGCCACATCGTGTGACCTACTCATATACCTGAGGGTCAATAGGCAGGCTAGATCCTGTAGACAGTACATCCAAGTAGGATTTAGGATTAGTAAGCGCACACGCTAACCACTAAACCACGGCCGCAGGCACTAGAATAAAGGTGGTATACATACAAGCTTACCAATAAGAGCTTCTGTATCGAAGAAGACAACATGAGCATCTGGATTTTTTGTATTGGTTCTTACACCTTGTACAAACATAGGGTACGCCTGTGGTTTGACTAGCTCAGATTTTGATCCAATGTTCTGCTGGGCTGATGCTTGTTGAGCCTGAAGCTTCTGCTTTGCCAGGTTTTGGAATGTAGCTAGATTTCTTCGTTTCAGCGCCTGCGTTAAACTTATAGTTGGGTTCGTCAGGTTCTCCATTGGTAAAGCATTCACGTCACAATTACTAAGAATTTCTTCAGCAGTTATCCCATGAACAACACGGTCGAGGTGGCCTAAAAAAAAGAAACAAAATAGTAAGTTTGCTTAAGATTGATGATGCACATGCATATTTATTTGTTGTTTTTATTTGCTGTTTCCTCTTACATTCACTCTTCACTCATTCAATGCAATCAACTAACTATAATAATTCTAAAAAGTTTGATTCTAAATGCTTCATGGCGATTTGATCAACAGTTACATACCAGTTTCCATTTGCCAGACATAGACTGTGCCGTCAGTACATCCTACAACCATGAAATCATCAAGTGGTCTCCACTTGATCGTTCTTACAGGAAATAGGTGGCGCCCTGCTAACAGGATACACTTTCTCTCCTTCAAACTCAGAAGAGTAACGGAATGGTCACTGGCAACTGATGCCACACATGATAATATTCTAGTCTGGGAAACAAAAATGAAAACAAGGAGAGAAAAATATTAAAATTGCCCTAATTATTTTGTTCAGTAGGCTAACATGTTTTACCACAACATTGGCGATGTTATATATATGGACAAAACAATAAGGAGCCGATTCCAACCCATTACTAAATCCATTTAAAAAAAAAATGTAATTTAATTTTATTCTTACCAAAAGCATAACATGTTTTTGGTATAATTTTATGACAGATGTAAAATATCAGACATATGGGACAACAGTTGATTTCTAAGTCCTTTTATTTGGGACACCACTGACAACATAGCGAGATAGATCAAGCACAAGATGCAATACAAAGACATAACAAACAGGTTGACTCAGGGGCTTAGCCAGAAATCAAAAGTATGGTGTCCAAAATGGTCATTTTGCTTCACATTTCAAATAACTGGGTGTC
>JAQQZZ010098302.1:0-16757 GCA_030265115.1 Mopalia vespertina | reverse complement strand
AATGGTTTATACAGTGGATATACGTAATGGTTTATACAGTGGATATACGTAATGGTTTATACAGTGGATATACGTAATGGTTTATACAGTGGATATACGTAACTGACTATATGGTTTATACAGTGGATATACGTAACTGACTATATGGTTTATACAGTGGATATACGTAACTGACTATATGTATAGCTGACAGTAACGATAAGACTGTTTTGATTGGTTAATCGGAATCAACTGACTCTAGTTACATTACACGATAAGTATTATCAGCAAAACTCAAAGCTATACTTTGTTATATAGGGAAATCAATAGTCTTATGAAAACATGCTATTTAAAATACTTACTTGGATGTAAGAGAGCCATTATCTCCAGCAGTCAAGATATAGAGATGATAATAATGATGGATGTACTGATGAGCATTCAACTTCATCTCAGAGTCGTACATATTTTGGAAATAAAATGTCACTCCTTTAGGGTGTGTGTGACTAAAAGAAAAACACACAGAGAAGAAATTGACTGACTTCAAAAGTATTATCAATAAACAAGAACGAATTATTTATTGCAAACGTCAATATTGAATGCGTTTATATAAATGCTTCCTTATCAACTGATATTAACTCATTAAAATAGGTACATTTCTGACTTATATATGACCACAATAATCACTATCTCAGGAAGTGCCGAAAAACATTTCTTCACTCGAATCTTTGAAAACTATTGACAACATCGGAACGACTCTACATTTCGTTGTTTGAGAATTTAAACAAATAGGACTTTCAGCTGTTTGTTTTCAACTTGACGTAACCTAAATGTCTTTGTTGTAATTGTAATAAACATTTGCTGTAACGACAAGATTTTGTATAGTAATGTTAATTGGAGTTACATCTCCAGTTACTTTCCAAAATCGATTTCATAAATCATTTTCGGGTCTCTATATAGATCATGATATATATTTGTTATCTTGTTTTATGACTGTAATAATAGGCTGGACATCAAATGCCTGAATTCATGAGACCTATTACTAAATGTTTTCATAAGTTGGACCTATGTCCCATATGTGCTCAAAAACAAATTTAAAATATGGTGATATAAGGAGTTTCCAGTATTATAAATAGGCTTAAGCACGGTGGTCATCTGGTCAAGAAGTAAATATAATAACAGTTTGGTCAAACATCAGTTCTTCATCTTTAAAGTTATAAGTAACCTCAACTTACTCGGCTGAACAATGTGCATAAACCCGGAAGCGGTTATTATGTTCGCTGGAGGTCACTTTGAGAACCTTCTTACCGACAAGACGTTTGTACAATAACGTCAACCAATAATCCTGTAAAAACAATGTAATAGAGGCGTAAAGATCTTGACCAATCGAATTAAAATCAGAACTAAAACGCTCTCCGTGTTTTGTTTGTCGCTATTGAGATCTAACGCAAACGCCTAACTTACAATGTCGATTGGTTTCTTAACTTGACCAATCCCAGAACCGTTTCTCAAATATGGTTTGTAAAAGGCAAAGATTTCCGCCGATGTACCGGAGTTTACCGACTGCGTATATTCACACGACGAACAGATACGAGCACAATACACCAAAATCAAATTTGAGTATAGCCTGACATTTCCCCCTGTTTACAAGTGACTTACAACATCAACATGGAAGAAAATCGGACGAATTCGGTTTGTTATTGCTGAATTTGGTGTTTACCATAGTCCCGTGTTATCTGTGGGTTTTTTTTGGACAACTGAAACGTTGACCTTTCGTGAACTACAATTAGCTTGATCTATTAAACAGAACACTGTAAGTAAAACGTTTGCGTTAGATCTTAATAGCGACAAACAAAACACGGGGAGCGTTTTAAATCTGGTTTTTATTTGAGATCTTGATAGAAAGTTGAGTATTAAGCCAGTAGGAGAAAGTCAGCTAGCCTATCACCTCCTCCTTTGAAAAAATTATTATATCCTTTCAGCCATTCAGGTCTATTTTTCACGAAGCAGAAAAACATTTTAATACACGAATACCTGAAATCGTTTCTACAAATCGCAGCGTGAGAATCGACCACAAAGACGGCAGCTACATGTGACTGTGTGAACAATCGGCCATAAATCTAGACCTTGCTTTTTTTCGAGTACTGGTCATCACGACTCGTGTCTGAAAACCTCTCCACTACTAAATGTCTGCTTATGATTATCAACAATTCACCCATCATATAGCTAGATTTCTCAAAACAGTTTATTTCTTATTCCCAGATGATATAGTAATGTTAAAAAAAACTCTTGCGTGTTGCAAGGTAAATGCAAAAAGCAATTAAGCTGTGTTCGATTGAGTTTATCCAATATATCCAAAGGTAATATGGTAAAGCCCCATGGGGTTGTTTTTCCACATTTAAATACTTATATATATTTATCTTGTGTATTGCTTTTTTATGTTTGGTGAATAAATCAAATCAAATCAAGCCAAATTAAACTATCTGACATCCACAAGCCAGGGGTCATGCAGTGTGCACCACCGCTCTACTTGACTTACCGGCTAGGGTGTATCGTTCTCTACTAGGCTGTAACGACCACCAACATGCTGCTTAAAATTACCGGCAAGGGTGTATCGTTCTCTACCAAGCTGCAACGACCACCGACACACTGCTTATACTTACCGGCAAGGGTGTACCGTTCTCTACCAGGCTGTAACGACCACCAACACGCTGCTTAAACTTACCGGCAAGGGTGTATCGTTCTCTACCAGGCTGTAACGACCACCAACACGCTGCTTAAACTTACCGGCAATGGTGTGTCGTTCTCTACCGGGCTGTAACGACCACCAACACGCTGCTTAAACTTACCGGCAATGGTGTATCGTTCTCTACCTGGCTGTAACGACCACCAACACGCTGCTTAAACTTACCGGCAATGGTGTATCGTTCTCTACCAGGCTGTATCGACCACCAACAAACGACTGCCTCGCTACCATCTGTATACCGTTTTTAGCCGCCATACCTAATTTATCCAGCCAGCTGAAATGTTTTCGAAAGGATTTTATGAATTGATCAATTTCAACCCATTAAATCATTTAAATGATATATTATTGTTTGTGATGTCAGCACCAAAATGGTCAGTTGGTAAAAGGACGCCCTCGACACCACTGGCAACACTTACATCACAAAGCAGAACAGCTTCCTGTTATCACTTAGTTCCTAAAATACCAGGGGTGAGTTGATCGAAAGACTATTAGCCGCTAGCATGGAGTGACGTCAACTTAAAGAAGATTAAGTAAAAATAATGTTTAACAGAAATTTAGTTTAGGACGGCAAGCCGTTAGCTCTTACAGGAAGCCACTTATGAAGGAGTCAGAGAGAAGCGCGGCTCCTCCACCATACGCTGAACTCGTCTCCGCCATCCAGATCTCCCTTGGGCCGTTGGAGAAGGCCTTTGTCGTCTCTTCAGCTCGGCTGATTGTTGTTTCTATGTGCGCTAAGACATTTGGATCCAGAAAATCCGACTCCTTTGCTTTGTGGCCGTCCAGGTAATACCTACATTTGAGATAATTTAAATTAATACCACGCACTGTTTTAAAAGAAAAAATAAACAAGCCTGGGTTCATATAGCTTATAAAAATTGGAAACCCCGAAAA
Organism: Mopalia vespertina; assembly: GCA_030265115.1. NCBI lineage: Eukaryota > Metazoa > Mollusca > Polyplacophora > Chitonida > Mopaliidae > Mopalia > Mopalia vespertina. Next base: position 13,144 of record JAQQZZ010098302.1, on the reverse strand, counting down.
ATGACTACCGAATAAATTTTAGGCAAGGCATTCAGTTATGAAAGTCGGTTATATTATTGTTAATAAACAATATAAAATATGACTTAAAACATTTTTTTTAGCTTTTCCCAGTTGTCTTTACAAGGTGTACTTACTGATGTACTGTAAAGATGTCAATATACTGAGCACCAGTCGCCATAATCCTGTAAAACAGTCATGAAGCTCATAAAGACAAAACTAACATAAACATATTGGCTACATCAAGAAGACAGGTCAAGGGTATACTTTTTCATGTATTTGTTTTTACTTAAATGTGTCTTTGTTTGAAGAAAATCTGTCGGATTCACTTTAAATTTGATTTAATTTATTGAATGACTCAATTTCCCACCTTTATTTCCTAGGTGTAGTTTGTTATCACTTAAATTTGGCCTATTGGAACTTATTTGAATATGAAAATGTAGATTTAAATTATAATGAGGCTTTAATCAAAATATTTTTTTTTTAAGAAATGTATGTTGTTGATCTTTTTCTTTTCTTTTCACACATATGTGAGGTTTGCTAGATCTCCGAGGCTTAAGAAATTCCGAAATTAAAGGACAATAATTTTTACAAAACTATTAACGAATGTTAAGGTGCTCATACAATATAAGACTCTAGACCATCCCATCTTCCCAATTTATGACGAGTATGGTCTCTCTATTTTTTTGATGCGATTCGTCCAGACAATGTTAAACCGAGTGTCAACTGTAACGCCGACACATGGCCAATAGAAGGGTTGTACGTTAACCCCTTTGAAAGAGCGTTAATTTTACCCTAGTAATACGACGAGGCATGCATTCAGTCAAAGTGGAGCTGTAACCTATTCTAAAGTAGAGAATGGAATCATTATTTGTTTCCTTGAGTCTGGTACTACAAACACTATATTCTATAGAAACAAGTCTTATACTAATTTAGAGGCTTTTATCGGAATAAATTTTGGTATACACTGGTGTTTAACGATTCAGGGGGGCAAAGAGCTCTAAATGGTATCTTAAGGTTCATGCATATACTTATTAAACCTAAGCGTTTTCGCTTTGAGATTTTGCAGAGATCAGGGCTGCGCATCAATTAACATACGGAGGGGGGTGGGGGTGGGAGGGAAGCGTGGCTCGATTGTCGCTTGATACATTGAAAAGACTATATACAATGTAAAATACATGGGTGTCTCCAAATTTCCCCCAAAAATGTTTATGCTCCAACCACAAAACATTACTTTTTTGCATAATCCACGTGGAAATAACCGGTAAGCGCTGGGCCAATGAGCTTCCTGCCGTTGAAAGGATGGATAGTGTTCATCAGATGACGTAATGTGCCATAATCACGTCCTATCTGGGCCGGGTCAACGTGGATATCATTGCTCTCAAACAGGTTCGGCTCTGTCAAAACAGAATATTTATAATAAACGGGATAAAACGCATTTATTATATTCTCTACCTGTTTGGTCTTTGACAATGAACGATCTAAAAACCAGACTATCAAACAATGTCAATTTCCTCTGTAAACACTGACCATTGGAGCTTCTCACATTCTAAACACCAGGTGTTCATGCAAACTCAGTCTTTAAACACTAGGTATCCTACTGACGCTCTAAACACCAGATCTTCATGTAAACTCACCCTTTAAACACACTAGATGATCCTACTGACGCTCTTAACAGCAGGTGTTCATGAAAAACCCACCCTTTAAACGCTAGGTGATCCTACTGACGCTCTAAACACCAGATCTTCGTGAAAACTCACCCTTTAAACACACTAGATGATCCTACTGACGCTCTAAACAGCAGGTGTTCATGCAAACTCACTCTCTAAACACTAGGTGATCCTACTGACGCTCTTAAAGTGAAAGGCAACTGTTTTTCGACCTAAAAGATAGCCATCTGTGTTGCACTTGCAATCGAATTAGCATACCCGTTAATTAGTTAATTTAAAAAGCGGAACTGACGTCATTGTTCCAAAACACATTGGTCATATCATCTAGTCGTGGCTGTCCCCTATTGCCTGCACTGGATGCTTTCATGTAAAGCCTAAAGCAAATGAAATCACAGATCTAGGATTAGACTAGGATTAGTGATCTTGACGACAGGTTGTCATACTCATGAGCCAAACACCAGATTGTCAAAGTGACGAGTTAAACACCAGGTCATTATACCGCGGATCTAAACGGTAATAACCCGTTGACCGTCATACTGACGTTGAATCAGTATCATCGTATGGAATCGTTTCGGATTTTATAGCGATCTTTAAAATCATTAAAGTGTTAGTTTATCCTGATATATTGTTTTCACGATACAAAACGATTAACCAGAGAGAATTTATATAGAGGACTTACCATTTCCTAACTCCAGGTGCATGAAGTACCCTTTACTGGCAGCGTAGCGTAACAAAGATTCTGCATTAGTGGGGTCCCATTTGCCGTTTTTACGAAGAAGAAGATTCAAGTCAAAAATCATCTCCCATCCAACAGTTTTTGCGAACTGACACAAGACATCAAAATCATGTTCTTTGATAACAAAAGAAAGGATCATTTGTACGGGAATAAATGTTTGTAATTTGAAAGTACCATATAGTCTCCCTACAATGTGGCATCTTTTTGTTGAATTGCAGAACCAAAGCAGCTATAGATATTTTTTCCAGGTAGTAAAACTACTCTAATTCTAATTTTGAGTCTGGTTGTTTGATGTTTAGACCTAGTGATTGATATAATTAACATGAGTTTAGAAACAGTTGAAACCAATATATACTTGTATATATGGATCAATCTCAGTGCAGCGAGATGTGGTTATGTTGTGTAAGTGAAGAGTTGGCCAGAAACACCAATAGCCTTAAGCCCAGTTAGGTCAACAGATGTACGCAATAGCGGCAATACTATCTATCAATGCTGATCCTTAAACGCCGTCTTGACTAAATTATCCACAAGAAAAGACCACTGCTGACATCAAGCTGTGTTATGTATAAATGTCAAAGGTGGGTAGAAAGTCGTTTCTGGGAAAACTATAAAATGTCGTTTGACAAATTAAACAATGCAGTTTTTAACATATTTATTAAAAATCTAACCAAAAAACAAAGAACAGGCGTAAAACAGGACTTTATTCATCGTGTCGTGAAGAAAAGAGGGAGTGTATAGGAAATCATGCATCGTGGATTCATTTTTGTTTCTCCAGAACCTTCTAGATGTATGCAACACCTTTAATACACTTTGGGTGACCTTATTGACAAGTCGGTTTGTTCGTCTTTGTACATTAAAACAATTGTGGCCGTTACCTTCTTAAGCTTTGCAAAAGTACAGCAATGAAGAACAAGTTAATACAACAACTTACCGGTCATTATAATATCTGTTGATGGTCCCCATTTAAAACTCAGGCGATCCGCTGAAGTTCCTCCGAAGCGGAGATAGGCTGGCGACAGGCCCTTAGCTAGGTTCTGTACTTTAGTTAGGCTTAAAAGAAAGAAAATATGTTATTTTTGATTTTGATGTTAATAAGCACAAACTAGTGGATTTAAAAAAAATGATCTTCTTTAAGAGTAAAGTAAATATTTATACAATTAGCAATCTTGAATACTGCCTATAAAATGTTTGAGTCCAGATACGTATAGGACTATATAGGTGCAAATTTCATTTATGGCAATGTGCATATCTTATTAACCATGTGTTTGTATCCCGACATCGCCAAGAGAAAATATTTCATTTTAACTGTCAGGCAATCGAAAGTATAAATCAAGAGATACAACATAAACGAAGTTGAATTTTAAGAGCAAAACATGAAACCTTCATTCATCGTTTACGTTTACTGTAGAGGTTATTGTTCCACAAACCCGAAGTTGACCATAACTAGATTAAAACTTACTTTCCATGGAGATGTTCCATATGATATTTCATGTGACCGGCGTCGAGGGTGACACTTACAAACGTGTCGCTTAGGGTGTGGACAGCAAGATGAGCATCAATTGTCACTGTGACGGTGTTGTCATTCACCAGAAACCTCTTAGACGGCTGAGTTGTGTTCCGCTGACCAGATAGAGCTACTGCGGAAGTAAATAACGCTATAAACACATATGCCCAGAAACTACACGCCATGGTTAGGTATGCCATTACCTGTGTCTGTGTCAAGATGTAGGCCTACTCAAGTGAACAGAATAGCCCGATAAAATGACACATGGTTGCGTACCCATAGCATGGTACAATTTATAAGTCAGATCAGATAAACTTCTGATTGAGGACCAAATCGTGTGATGCTTTTAAACTCCAACAAGAAAAAAATTCCGTTTTGTCAAATTGCCACTGATCCATTGTCTAAAACAAGGGATCAACGGAATCAGATGTGATTTAGCTGAATGAGAACAATAAGTTTGTTATTCAAATAACAACAATGTTTCGGACATTAAGTCAATTTAACATTGCAACATATCCGTGATAACAATTATCAAAACTTAATTAAACATAATATGTTACACAAACATGTATCCCGAATGCTATATATTTAAGTCACATAATAAAAAATGATAAACTGCATGTGGAACCAATAGTTCGTTTTAAAAGAACCCCACATTTCCTTAAAATTCGAGATTGACCGTCGTTGGACCTAGTTACTTGTGAGATGTAACTGTTGATCATGGGCAATATCGTCGAGTTTTTACTTGTTATCACAATGTGTACTATAGATTAGAAACTCGTTACAAAAATTGTCAGCAACCCAAAGATTAGGTATTTGTTTCTCACTTTTCTCTGACACGCGAACAAGCATCTCTGTTATTTCAGCAATCACAATAGCGAGTATACATTACGTTTATTGTTTATGGATACTTGTCTAGAGTGGCTCACACTATGTTATCGGAAACAAAGAAGTGAAATATGATTTTAAACATGATAACGTCTGCATCAGCATGTGAACTTGCATACTCTTTGTAATGTATTAGGTGGGTAGAATGGATTTGTTCGTGGTGATGCAATTTGCTTCACTAAATAGTGGTAGACCTATAAATCAAATCAATAGAATAATTAGTCAATAAGAATTACTGCCAATAAGGTTTTAAGTACAGTTGAAACTGACATATCTTATTGGCATATCAAATTGCTTATCTTATCTTATGTAAGCCAAGAATGGAACAGAAGCACCAGCCTCTGCTTTGTCTCACTAACCCATTTAAATTAGTTTACCTGAACATTAAAAACAACCCAGGTCAAATTTTATTTTTCAAATTTGAAATGTCTGGGATTGCATCTCATCCAAATTAAAATAACACTGGCTATCCTGCGTACACAGTGTCGTTGCCAGCATGAATATGAAATTGTTTAACACATTTCATTACAAAAATCCATTTAAATCGTATTAAAGTTAAGACCGCTGGTCCGCTTGGTCGAGTCCATTATAGGAGCATAGGACGGAATTTAATGAAAATATTTTGGAAATCTTGGGGTTCGGATTACAATTATGTAGATTTGGTGACGATCGAATTTTGCACATTAAATTAATATCTGCAGGGAAAAATACAGTGCTTTTTTGGTGCTTTATTTCCCAAAAGTAAGATATATATCACCCCAAAAATTAGTTTGTCTCTTAAAATAGTCCTTGAACGAAAAACTGGTGCCTCGTCTTTTTCGAATTTATGCTTAGAAGGATTTTTGGGGGTTGTCAACCATATACAATCTTTTTAGAAGTAAAAATATATATATTTCAGAAAACATTTTAAATAAGAATCTTACAAAATGATGCAACCTTTCTATGCAGACATTGTAAAGATTGGCTATCAATTCAGAGTGCATTTGATCGAATAACATGTGGCTATAAAGCCTGTCAATATATGTATTAAGTACAATGTGAAGTTAGGATGTAATACACATTGCTATATTGATCACCGACACTACAAATCAACATATATCAGAAATATTCAGCCTAGGCTGCTGTGGTTATCCCTTAAACCGCAAACACTGTGGCAATGGCCGTGTTAATAAGATCAAAGAAAAGGCCCAAATTTCACTTTTTGTAATAAGAATTTCGAACTACGAATGTTTATTTTTAAATAAATTGTATAACAAAATGTTGTGCCCATGTTGAGCCCGGGGGGTCCAACTAGGCCTTAAGCATTTGCCAGTATGGGAGTGCATTGCTTGAGTTATTTTTGGACAAAGATTCGCGTAAGTACAATAAGTTGCTGCATTAAAATTATTGTATGCCTTCGAGTTTGGCAAACTGTTATCTTTGATGACATTTGTTGATGTACTTTATTTCTTATTTTACTTCTGTTCTTTATCATATATGGTCAATTGTTTTATTATTATGTTAAAAAGATTTTCACTTATGGAAAACATTTTTGCACAAAATAAAAAAAATATTTTAGATATGTAGAATTCTATTTTGTACAGAATTTTTTATGTCGCAAATGTGGAATATAATTTCTCATGTGTTAAAAACATCTGCAAACATGTTAATTATTCTTGTGTATTTAACATATGCACAAAAGAACTTAATATACCAAATATATTAAGCCCGTAAGTCCAGCATTAGATTGAGGATTGGAATCCCAAATCCATCATTGCACTTGTGGATTGGACATTTGAATTCCCAATCCAACGCTGCGCTTACGGATTGTGGATTGGAGATTCAAGGACATACTTTTTTGATATTATAACAGGGATTACTCACTAAAAGACGCAGTGGAAGATTGGAAAGTCTACATGTAACGGACTTCACTGCGTGACTCACAAATACTGGTTGCGAAGATACTTGCACAGGCAGATAATTTTTTAACAACTCTGTTAATAGATGATTCCATTCGTCAATCCATCGTTCCAACACTACTTGTGGATTTGGGAATGGAATCCCCAAACCAAAGATGTATTTGCATATTGAGGATTTGAGTGCCCAATTCAATAATACAACGGTTTTAATGATATTATACACGGGTCGAAGCTGCTACGGACGAAGTGGAAGATTGGAAATTCATTTATGCCAAAAGTTATTTACACATACTAAGAAACACAAGTTCGAAACCCGTTGGCGGCAACATTTCCTTTCTCTATACAAACGCATACACTGTTAAAGACTATGCAGGAAGATCCAGTAACAGGTAGTGATTTGGGAATTGGGAAAGCAAGAATGGATTTTAGCATTCATCAGTGAGATGCCACCCATAAGCTAGCCAACTTCATTGCGGCTGTAACACATAGACAATGCATCACAGCATAATAAATACAATAAATAGGTACACGAATAATTCTCTCAGGCTGCATTATCGATTAATGATAATGATGATGATGATTACGAAGATGTAGGAAGGATGTGATGTGATGATAACATCCGTTACTATCATATTATGATATTCACATGATATAGTAAGCTTAATCTTTATTTATAATAATATGAATATGAGAGATTTAAGACGGACTAGTGTTTGGGTGTCTGGGATGAGTATAGATAATCTATACTCATCCCAGATGGTGTATACTTACAATTTAAAGTCTAGGAAAATTCTTTCTTAGTAAATAACAAAAATGTATCACACATATTGTGCAGTTTTATTGGTAATGTGACTAATGTCATAATAACAAGGCAAGAGTTTAATATCTATGGACATGCAGCTGCATCGGCGTGAGGGGAGACAAGAAATCCAAAAGAATGTTTGGGGATTTTCACAGGCCACGATGTTGCAGTAATAGGTTCTATATGAGGCAGGGAGTCCCCGTTCATGCGCAGTTCATGACCATTGAGAAGTACTTTTCTGAAAGATAAGGAAAAACCATGATCTCAGATGATAAATTCTTTGGTTAACTTCTAGTGTTCAGTTATTCAATCAATTTTAGTTTGACGTGAGGACTACTGGACAAAGAGATGGTTTCACGTAGCATACATCTTTAGAATAGGAAAATAACATTGAATTAAGTAATTATGATGAATTACCGAAACATGGTTTACAGCTTAATACCAAATAAGGTTAAAATATTTCTAATACTAACTTGGATGTAAGGGAGCCATTATCTCCAGCTGTCAGAATATAGAGCTGATAATAATGATGGATGTACTGATGAGCATTAAACTTCACCTCAGAATCGTACATGTTTTGGAAATAAAACGTCACTCCTTTTGGGTGAGTTCGACTGAAACGAAGCAAAAAGAACCAATGGTAGTTTAAATAAAAAATGAATTGTGTCTATGGGGTTGGCTGTTATAAAGAAATGACGCTTAATGCGTATTAAAAGGATAGAAATTAAAACTCATACCTCCATCTATATAATAAAAAGTATAAAGAACAGCAACTTACTCGGCTGAACAGTGAGCATAAACCCGGAAGTGGTTATTATGTTCGCTGGAGGTCACTTTGAGAACCTTCTTGCCGACAAGACGTTTGTACAATAACGTCAACCAATAATCCTGCAAACAGTAAGAGATGTTATGTGTTTGAGTCTTCCTTTATTACAAACTATGTATACATGCAGTACATTCTAACAGACGAACGGACGAGAACTAATAGAATATATGGTTTCGCTCTGTATTCAAGAGATCGTGGACAGAAATTGAAGTTATACGAAAACTATGCTTAAAACGTTGTTTATATACACAGATTAAACAACACAACTATTCCAAGAAGAAAAAAAGGAAACAATTTATATCCTGTTAAGCACTGAAAACCTAACAAATCAACATAGTGCCGGGAATTAAACTTCACTCTGCCAATATTAAACCTTTAATATTTCTCACAATCTTGTAAACTGAATAGGATCAGCGTACAGAACTTACTGGCAAAGGTTGTTCCCCATTATCGGTTACTAGACCATAATTGCCACCTACAAAATCTTGTCTGGCAACCACTGGTACTCCATTCACAGCCGATACACCTAATTTGTCCAACCAACTGAAAGTACAATGAAATCAGTTATTCGGGACTTTAAACATGAAAGAAAAAAGAGAGGTTTTATTGTTATCTCAATCTAAATAAGTATGAAATTCTGCTGAATCCTAAACTTTCGGTCTTGACGTCAAAAACAGCAGACGTTGGCATACATTCAAAACTATTTGACATTAGATGTTAACATTATGATTGTTAAATGGTTTCGGTATCGATATGAATAACGACATTGTACAGGTCTGTTAAATACCGCCCGTAAAAACACTAAAGGATGTTGTTCACACTTGCCATACTTTAAATTGTCAATGCCCATTCCACTAAAGATGGCTGCTGTGATTAAACGAAAAACCGTTAAGACACAAGTTGTCTGCCGTATTCAGGAAAGTTCACCTTTTACAAACATGCTATGGTAAGTACTGAAATAGAAGTAAGTCTCACAGAAAACCAGCAATGAATGATTCAGAGAGAGAAGACGTTCCTCCTCCATATGTAGAACTCGTCTCCAATATCCAATACGTGTGTGTTCCTTTGGAGCCCTGGGTCAAGGCGCTCTTGGCTCGATCCAGAACATCTTGGTATTTATTTAATACTGATGGATTGAGGAAATCGGATTCTTTGGCTTTAGATCCGTCCATATAATAACTAAAATAGACAAGTTATATTCCTTTATATGATATAATACGAAAACATTTACATACAAAAAATAAATATATATAGATTATAATCAGATATGAATAAAAGTTACCTAATCACCAAGGCCAAAAATATCTCTAGATTTAAATAGAAATATCAGAATTCTTGTCTGTTGATATATTTCTTCCTCAACATGAAACGACAATATTCATCAAATGTTTAAAAAAAAAGGCTTTGCCATTTTTTCAATGCCACTTATTTTTAACATTTAATGAAACCAAGATACATAGGCCTTTACTTTGTCCCCGAATAACTAAATGCTTGTCCTATCGGTTTGTATTTAAAACATTTCGTTTGTTGTTAAAATTTATTTTATTCAATCAAAGACTATATTCTGTTTGTTTTTATATACACATAATATGAATAAACTTACTGATGAACTGTCATTGCATTTATGTATGTAGACCCAGTAGACAGAAATCTGTTAAAAAGAAAAATAAATGCTGTTTAAAATATCAAAAAATTGTTTCTTTGGAGCTATTCCGAAGGACCCTTTCATCCCTATAATAGATCAATTTAATTGCACTGTTGCAATTACATGTTGCAGCCATGTTATTAAATACTGTGACTTGACTTATTTAATGACGAGCTATCTTTTTCTTTGCTATCATATTGGCACAAAAATGAGAAGCTTACTTCAGTGCATACTCATGTGGAAAGTAGCCGGTAAAAGCAGGACCCAGCAACATTCTGTCGTTGAAAGGATGGATTGTGTTCATCAGGTGACGTAAGGTACCGTAATCATGTCCTATCTGAACGGGATCAACGTGAATATTACGTCGTTCGTATAAGTTCGGTTCTGTCAACAGACACGAAGAGATTATATGGTCTATAGATTCCACTAGATCGTTACAAGTGTTAATTATACCAAGGGAGAAAAACTCAACATTATACAAAAGCTGAATGTCTGAGAAGGGAACATTCAGGTGACAGAGAGCATGCGCAGCTAATTGGATTTATTCCTACTTGATAATTGGCAGGTTTGTAAATACAGATAAATTTTAATTTGCAATATAACACCTTGTCAAATATGCAAATAATTAATTTGTAGCATAAAATTCTAATCGATTTTCCCTGATTTGAACATTCAGCCCCATACTATTTTTATGGTATAGGTTTTACAGCCTATCCACTGTTCTTGATCTCCGACTCGAAACGAAGTGGACTATGACATTAAGTTTTGGTATGCAATTTTGTCCATTAATTTTTCTTTATTCTTTTTCGAATTTTGAATTCCCCCGAAATACTACATAAATAACACAGACATTTAAGTGGTTCTTAACACATATGAAACTGGACCGGCTTCTGTTCTCATAATCATTTTATCTTTAACACCTACATCTATAATTAAATGTCATTGATATTGTAAACTGTTGCTACTCACCATTCCCCAATTCCAGGTGCATAACGTATCCCTTACTGGCAGCATAACGTAACAGCGATTCAGCATTAGTCGGGTCCCACTTTCCATTCTTACGGTGAAGAAGGTTTAAATCGAAAATCATCTCCCATCCGGCAGTGTTGGCAAAATGGAACAAATTGTCAAGTTCGTGTTCTAAGATGTAACAATAAAAACAGAAAATTGTAAAACAATTTAATTTTTAATAAATATTTATAAATTTTAATGGAAAATATGTAACTCTTGCTCTTCTAATATGTTTTTACGCCGTGTTTAAGGGTATTTCACTTATATGACGGTGGTGTATTCCATCAATAAATGGCACTAGCACAACCAGGATGTGAAGTGTTTTTATAATGTTGAAAAGTTTATTTTCCTCCAGTGCTAAGTAAAGACAGCATCGTTACTCTTCAAACAAACTGCCCATATCACAAAGCTCCCATATAAATGAAAAGCTGATACTATATATACGGTTGTAGGTGTATCTTAAGCTATACCAGAAAAGCTTATCGTCAAGTTGTAATGATATCGTTCTTCTGTTTAGAAATTGTAGAAGAGACAAACATTTTGACTATTTTAAATCATATTTATATTTTTATACAGCATAATGCTCTGAGAAATGCATGCATTTGGTTTGGGATAAAACAGGGTCTCGTCAGTCTTAGTGTGTGAGCGAAATCCTGCCTTCAGAGGACGTCCTGACTGCGTGTGGATTACTGAGCTACACAATGAGGTTAACAAGAGAAATGACGCAAACCGTCCATGATATGATCACTCCCCGACTTAAAGCTCAACTCATCAGCCGCTGTTCCTCCAACACGAAGATAAGCTGGGGCCAAAGCTTTAGCAAGGTTCTGCAAGCGTTTTGTTCTGAAAACAAAAAGGAGTTCTATATCATTGAGAAATAGCGGTTCACAAAAACACTATGTAGTTGTGGTTAAAAAAAACCCCACTGGAATCCTGGATACACAAACGTTTGCAGATTGGAAAAGCAATATTAAACAATTAAACATTAATTATATAAATTGTTTTACATAGCATATTTACCAGCTTGCCGTTTTTATATCCACTTTTACTATAGAATTAGGCGGGTATAAGGCAATGATATTATTATAGAATTAGGCGGGTATAAGGTAAAGATATTATTATAGAATTAGGCGGGTATAAGGCAATGATTTTATTATAGAATTAGACGGATATAAGGTAAAGATTTTATTATAGAATTAGACGGGTATAAGGTAAAGATTTATTGGATTATTTGATTGGGCGTGATTAAGATTATTTCACGCACATGGCGGCGTACCAGCCTAATGGGTGAAGGAAACAATCCTGGACGCCACTATCAGCAAACAAGACAGGACAAATACAGGACGTTATCCAAAAACATCACAAACAGATCGGTTTCATGTTGACCCTTAGCTCTGAAAGCATCAAGGCAACAGGAAGCTCAAGTTTTAAAATGTTAACATAAATGTATTATAGTTACCCTGCATGGAAAAATTTCAGATTATACTTCAGTTCCCAGGAGTCTAAGGTGACACTGACAAACTTGTCACTGAGAGTATGGATAGCATGATGAGAATCAATGGTGACTGTCACGGTGTTATCATGCACAAGGAATCGCTCAGTGACGTTCTTACAACTATATTTTTCTCAACTTAAGTGCATCATTTATTAAAATTACTGATATCAACCATTTCCTTCTTAGATTTTTGGTTTCACAATGTATAAAATTAATGTAGACTAGGCCAGGACTGATAAAATCGCCTGAAAAACTGATTGCGTAATGAGCTGTATTATAGACAGCACAATAGAAAGTTTTGACCTCAATTAAACACAATATATTTTTGCCTTTGCTATAACTGTGCAGCTTGTCTAATAATAGATCAAATACTACCTGTAACAAAATAGTATGTATATGGACAATCTGTCTGCAATAAAAAGATTATTATAATAATAATTGTAAATCAGTGGGCGACTTAGATAATATAACAGAATCAACTGCAAATAATCTGTAATTCATGGTTAATAAAGTATATATCATTGTTTGTTTGTATATCTCTAGAACGGTCATTTTAAAACAAGGAAAATAAAATTGCAGAGAGTGGTTCCCCTTGAATATGACTACCACTGAGGAGTTTAACATAGTAAAGTATAGTAACAACTCCGAAGAAAGATAATGAATTCATTTTGA